>LKNJ01005154.1:0-25447 GCA_002120245.1 Maccullochella peelii | reverse complement strand
AGAGAGATATAGATAGATAGATAAATAGATAGATGAGCATAGCGTCTCGCTGACATATTGACAGTTGAGCTTTGGTAGTGCGATGGTTAGCCCTCCTAACACCCAGTGAAATAAGAAATATAGGCGATAGACCAACCCTAGCATGTATACAGTATATGTATATGCACGTTGTGTGTGCATAAAGAGGGTGGGGACACGGGGAAGCCAACCTTTGCTTACATGTTTACAAAGCTTAACATACACTGGACTAAGAATGTAAATTAGAATAAGCACCTATGAAGTGGCCTAATTAATCAGCAGAGATGAACACAAAATAAATTCAGATAACTACTGCATCAATATGCAGTTCAGTCAGTTGTACCTTTGAGGCGGGTTCGGTTACTGCGGGCAGGCCTGGAGGAGGTGAGCCCTGGATCTACCTCTATCAGCGGACCAACCGGATCCTCCTCAATGGTCTGTCCCATGACTAGCAGGCCCAGTCGTTTCATGCGAAGGAGCCGTGGACCCGTCTCCCTGGGCAAGGCTCCCCCATGTTCAATGGGCCCCTCCCCTGAGATGGAAGCTGGAACCAGGCTCTTCAGAAACTCCATGTTCAACAAGACCTTTTCTGTCTTTCACTCTGGTGCGTAGTCCAATAGCCTGTGCCATGCCAGTCTCCCATACAAACTACCTGTCTGCCTCATCTGTCCTATTTCCAGACAAGCAAGCAGACAGACAGCACAGTCCCCCGTCTCCAGCCGCTACCTACATGCAGCAGCTACACATTCACTCACTGTCAGGGCCTGTATGTGTGGGCCTTGAGATCTGCCCTTACACACCCAAAGACACTACCTGTCAGGCTTTCTTCAGTTGCTTGTCTGGACTAACTAGCAGAGCAGAAGCTGTTCACTGTAGCTAGCCAACGTGACAGAGTAAGAAACTTCTTACGCTCCAACAATACCTGTCTGCTCACAGTGAATGGAGAAAGCAAACACACATGGCACTTTTCATGGGTCGTGATGTAATTGTGAGTGGGCAGGGCTGTGTTTGAGTGCCAGGCACTATCTGGGGTGGGACTAGAACATGTTCCACAGGAGATAACACAAGCCTGGGCCACCAGCCAATCACAACAGAGACGACACAAGCCACACCCTGCTGGCCTGTGTTGCTCACCAGTGAAATGGACCAAGAGAGGACGAATAAGATTGACAGACTTTAAGAAGGAGGAAAGCTCCATGGAGCTGGGTACACTCGCCCGCCTGCATTTACCGATAGCCCTTATCATTGTCGGAATGGTGTTACTTGTTAACATTCATACACAAATGCTTGTTTGCTTTCTTGCCATCTTACTCAAATAACAACAGCGCCCCTCCCTTTGCTTTCACTTCTGCTTGACTGTGCTGAGCTATTATGAAGAGAAGCAGAATGAGCAAAGTGATAGGGTCTGGGAAACGGGGTGATGACAGACTGCTGGGCTCTGCTTGGCTGCACAGCTTTTACCTGCAGCAAACTCAAACCCTTCCAAATATCCCTAGCTGAGGAGTGAGAGGGACTACACTGTGCTGACTCTTAGAAAAGCTCACTGCCTACAGAAATCATCAATTTGCTGTTCCCTGGGACTGAGTGCAAAAATTAATAAGTCATCCAAGCACCAACACAGCCAGCCCTCAATAGCAATACAAAGCTGTAACACTCCACAAAAATTAAAGATGACTGTAGCACCAGTGTGCAGCTAACTGTTAGAACACCTTTAAGATAAGCCTTTTCTGCTGACTCATCATTAACTATGCACCACAATGAAGCAATTGGGCAATACAAAACAGCACAATACTTATCTTGCTCCAATTAAGACTCCATTAAACATTTTGTTAATATTGAATTAAGTGACTCATGTAATGTAAAAGGAATGGCAGTACTGCAGAACCCAAAGGGAATTAAAACTCAGCTTTGCAACTTTTAACACTTTTTAATGTCATCATTTTTGGTTTTGTGGCCACACAGACCCTATGGTTGAATCTCGAGCCCACTCACATACGACACTAGCCGTTCGTTTCCTGTAGCACAAGGTGGGTGTATGCTATCTGTGTCACGCAAAACAGAAGCGAGCCAAAGTAAACATTAGGCTGGTCAAGAAAGTTGACTTGCTTGGTGAACTAAATCAGGAGGCAAATGGCAAATGAATCAGCTTACATTTGTCAGGTGGCCAGTGCTGTCGTGTCTGGATGTCCAAGGCGGCGATTGTTTTGGTTAGCCATTACAATGTGAGAAGCAAATAGTTTCGTGGCTGTGTTTCTATTGGTTGGTTGGTTTTGGAGTCTTTTTGCATATGGTCAAAAATCGTAATAAGGTATGCAGTCAACACATTGTGTAAGTATTCTACTACTAACCTGTGTTTTTTCCAAATGGATATCTAAAGCCATTCCAGTTTGTGCTTTAACAGTTGTGGTAAGCCCTGTGAAGCAGATAACATTATGTTTTTAAGGAGGCGTTAACTATTTTCATAGCACAGTTTCAATAAACTATACTTAATTTATTATGCCTCATGCCCAAGTAACCATCTCCTTCATAGAAAATAATTTCTTAGGGTAAAGATACTAAGGCAAAAATGCATTGTGTGTAAGACCAGTAAGTGTGGTCAGACACTTATTTCAGTGAGATGATGTAACTGTTTCAGTATGTCAAGAGCCAGAGAGGGGAAGTAAAAGAAAAAAGAAAAAAAACTAAAACATTCTGTTTCTTTCCTTGTGTGACTAATAAAAATACTATACAAACCTTTATTCATTTCAGCTATGCTTTATTATTACATATATCCAGCACCAAACCTTGCCTGCAGAGTAAGCACAAAGTGAAAGAATGCAGTGATAAATGCAGTGCGGCAGTTTTGCGAAAACTCTGCCCTCTAGAGGCCAGCTGGCACAAAGCACCAAGCAGGACAAACTAATTGATGAAATCTACTGACAAGCCCCAAAAAAAGGAAAACGCTCAGCAAGATTTGATGGCAAACCACCAGGAAGCTTGCTAGAGCTAGACTCTGGCTCACCAAAAAAACAACAAAAAAAAAAAACATTTGTCCAAAGCTGTCAAAATTTGGATGAATAGAATGAACTTCTTTTCTCCTCATACATTATTTTTTTTTTTACTGTTAATCAATTTTAAACCTTCACAATCCACAGAGAAAGTAGCTAATGCTTAGGAAACAACATTTTAGTCCTACTTATAAAAGCACAGGGCTCTAGAGACAGCAGTCTTAGTTTAATAGACCCCATTGGGTATTGAGAGCAGGAGGACTCTTCAGTCGCTTCTGGAGACCCTAGACGTTGTGTACTTCAGTGTTGGAGTGTAGCATTTTAACAACACTACTGAAAATGGACGTGTCGTCCATTATCATTATCTATAACAAATCACACCGAGAACTTGTGTGATTGTCTGACCATCCATCCATTATCTACACCGCTTATCCTCAGAGGGTCGCGGGGAGGGCTGGAGCCAATCCCAGCTGACATTGAGCAAGAGGCGGGGTACACCCTGGACTGGTCGCCAGTCAGTCAATCACAGGGCTGACACATAGAGACAAACATTCACACATGGGATAGTGCAAGACTGAGTCCTAAGGAAAGATGCAGAGAGGCTGAGGCAGCAGATCCTGGTAAGAATCACTAAATGAGTCAGAGGCAGAGAGAAAGAGAGACGACTGATGAGGCAAAGATAGCCATCACTCGGCCTGAGCACCACAATGGTCAGTGGAGGCAGCTGTGGTTTGCTGGGGCCAGGTCTGTGGTGCTGTTGAGTTAGAACAATACTCCTGCACAGGAGGCCCAGATCCCAATCAGCCCAGGAATGTGGAAGAGGAAGCTCTGAGAACAATGTGCAGCGTTCCTATGCCATTCTGGGTCCCACCCGCCTGTGCCTTGTTCTGCTTTCAAGCAGGAGAAAACAGGAAAACTTTGTGGGCTGGGGCCCAGAAGTCAGAGTCCATTTTGCAGTCAGCTGGAGGGGGGCTGGTCAGTACACTGTCAGCACAACCCTACTACAGTCATGTTGATTGCTCTGGGGTATGCATATATCTGAACTGCAGCGCCACCACTTGATGTCAGTAAACAGTGTGAGGTCCATGTCAGGTAAGCTGAATATCAAAACAATGTTGCACTGCCCTCTAATGGTGCCAACAGCCACCACACTATCAAGGCTACAGCCCTGCCTTGCTGCGCAGGGCTATCATTGTGTAACCTGAAATTACAAAGCTATAAAATTGCATTATCATTCATGTGTGTATGGGACTGCCTTGGTGCAACTTTATATGAATAATATGTTCTGAGTTAACATGGTAATACCAACTTAATTTTGCCAACTTTTTTTTTTTTTTTTTTTTAATTTTAAGATTCAATTCCCTTACTAAGGCTTGCTCTCCTAAGTTACAGTGTTGTCTATAAACTTTAGCTATTCAGTTGATAACACCTACAGTATATATTCATTCCATTATGGAAAGCCAAATGAAAATATTTCCAAACAGTGTGCATGTGTGTATACCAGCGTTTGCCACAACAAACACACAACTTGAAAGATATACATGCATCTATCCAGTATTCAATGTGGAAACATGTGTCACTCACTGCTTGCTACTAACAGTTCTCTACAGTTAGAGTGATGTATCCTGTCCTGCCAGTTTCAGACACAAAGTTTACATCAATAAGGTTCACATAGTCAGATCAAACGGCTGTCAAGGAACAAAATCTCACTCTCCAGCAACTACAGTAAGTGTTCAGTCAGAGCCCTGCTGTATGAGAACACATTTTTCCTAAATGTTCTTGCTACAATACATCTTCTGTTTCCCGCAGCCTCAGTTTGATTTCTGCTCGTTGCTACTTTGTCCATCTACTTTGACTTTTCAGGTCTGGGAGCCTACAAGTTAAGTTTGTAGGCAGAGTGTTTCGTCTGCAAACAGGAACAAGAAATGCAACGTTCAACATTCAGACACTCAAAGACAAAGAGGTCAAGCTGGTTCAGCCCAGTCCTGATTGACAGTTGTGAGGCAACCCACAGAGAACTTGGTTGTCACTGCTGAAGAATGTGAGAGTGTGACCTGACCAGACCCTGCATCAATATGATCCCCTTTTTGTCCTGACCAGTTACCCTTCTGACATGACGCTCGTCTCCCAGAGGCCGCAATAATATGCAAAAACAGTATTTAGAGCAACACACACCCGTGCAATGCAACTTCACAACCTTTACAGTTCCTTGTAAAGCAACATGACTTAACCACAGACATTTTTACCCTTATTGTTTTGAGGATATTGACCTAGCACTAGAGCTGCAACTAAGGGTTAATAACACATTGGTTATTTTCTGACTAATGATTATTTTAGTGATTTCTTTGTCTAAAAATGATACTGCCAAAAATGGAAACATACAAACAGGTTAACAGTATAATTAGCACAATGCTATATGGTACAAGATATTCTACCTGTGGGCTTGTATGTATTGCATCAACCAATGCAGTACATTACTGGATGACGCTGACAGCGAAGCAGTAGTGGTTAACTTACCTACGTCTGTTGGAAGTTTGAAATTCACCTGAATAGAACTAAAGGGCCCAATTCACTTTAGGTGGTCCTAAGTTATCAGTTATCTATATGGTATTTGTTGAGATGACTTGCACACCCAAAACCAGTGTATGACACAAGACATTGCACATGGGCTCACCCTGTGTGGGACCATTGAACCACACTATTGCTGCGTTCAGGCTGCTGTGGTAACCACTAATCATTTTCTAAGCCTTGTATTTTACATTTAGAACTAAACTATTATATAAAATAGCCCTACTCCCTCGATGTATCTCCTTTACATCAATACATACGCTGATTTGACAGAATGTTTCTCAAGCACCAATTGCCACTAATCAGCTCTATCTGGTTGCTACTTTTACGGTAAGGTCACATTTGAGAGGAGGTCAGCTAAAAACATAATGTGATGTTAATAAACAAAGAATTCTGCTTCTTGTTTAGTTTTTATTTTGTTAATCAATGGTGATACGCATGCTACTTGACTCCATTTCCTTCCTTCTGACAAAAGCTTCGCTCTTAGCACTGTGAGGGAAGTTAACTAGTTTGTTGGTGCATTGGATATTCATTATATTCATTTATCATCTGATTTTCACACTGAATTTTAGATTTTCCTATTATTTGTTTGTTGTTTTTTTAATAAAACTGAAAATAATGGAGTCATAATGTTGACCTATTCACATGATACACATTGTGCATACAAAGACAGTTGTTACATCGCTGTGACAAGGGTATGAATCAAACCAGCAGCCTCTGCCTAACCATGTTAATCTATGTCATATTGTAGGTCTGATAAATGTACATTATACACACAAGTAGTATAAGTAGAACCTGTAGATGGAAACATTACTGTTGGCCTATATGGAGATACTGTATAACTGCAGACAGAGTAGAACGAGGCATTCTACAACTTATGACTGCGACACGGACAACATTTTATTGACAGAATACAAGTGAAGTTATCTAAGCAGACGAGAACCTAAATGGCAGCTAGAAAAGAGTGAAAATTCAGCTTGCCACCTTCAGAATTCAGCTAAACAAAGAGATTAATCCAACACCCTGTTCATTCCCACACTACTTAGCTTGCAGTATGTGTAAAACCTAAACCACACCACACAGTGGAACACTACACACTTAACCCGTGTGACGTACCTTAAGGCCATAGAGCAAGGGCTGGAACTGGAAAGAGAAAGGAGGGTCCACGAGTTCACTGCACAAGAATCTGAAATGTAGAGCACAGAAATCACATCTTTAACAACACTGACAACAGAGACACAAACCAACTCGATCTTTCATCACTACAAAATATCCTCTTTTTAGCCCAAAATTTAAAGGTAGATTCAATTAACCTTTAACTGGTCACAAAACATTAACACATTAACCTTAATCTAATCAGCAGTCATGACAGTATATCTTTCAATACTCATGTCTTGGAACTGTTAGGAAATAATGTTTTGAATGGCAGTCTGTGTGCCTCATTTCAGTCACCTCAACATACAAGAGATTTGATTCTACATCATGTAGCCTAAGTTTTGGTCAGTAATAGTTTGCTATGGCACAGAACAACCTCCTGTATATCAATAGCGCTGTACAGGCAGAGTGCTGTTTTACAGACAGTCCAGTCTTGGTCACAGCAAAGTGATAGGTCGACCTAATGTTAACTCAAGCCCAGTTTGGTATGTGCTGGGACAGGATTAAAACCTCCTCCTGAGCAGAGTAATCATCAGAAGATTACACACTACATCCAAGAGGCAGTTACATAAACAATCAGAGGCTCCAAAACTGTACTTTCCATCCAGTTTATCATCATAGTACCTGAAAAGGGCTCCTTTTATAGTCAGGTAATCTCATATGCAGTCATACAATCATTGTTACTGTCTGTGTCAGAGCAGAATGTAGCATATTCATAACTGTTAAAGTAAAAAAGGGTAGGGTATAGTATAATCCAGTGACATTAGACTAACATAAATAAAGAGAGTAAGTAAGAGGCTAGAAACTTAAACAATTATCAAACTGTAGTCAAACAAAGGCAGGAACAGAAAGCCACTGAGTCACACAGCAGCCAGACAGAGAAGTTGAGGTGTGAGAACTTCCACCCTAGCACTGTGGACAGATGGTGAGAACAGGTCAATTTAGATATCAAGTCAAAACAAAGCGAAACAAAACAAAAAACCTTGACAGCCCAAAAGTCATGTCATAGCGACATACCTTATCCCACCAACTACAAACACATCGAAAAAAACATTATTTAAAAAAAAAAAAAAAAAAAAGATTCTCAGACGCAACCACTCGCTTCTCACGCTGACAGACCTGTGAATAATACATCTGACTTCCTGTTCCAACTCAGCGACTCCAAAAAACGAAAACGTGTGACCACAGAAAAAGGGTAAGCCAAACCCTGAGCACATCCTGAATGCTGTTGCAAGTACAGCCACAAACTAAGCTCCTGCTCTATATTTAAGCTCTCAAACACACGCATTTCTCTTTTAGCGTCAAAACATTTCCCATATCTCAACACAGCTTCTAATTCTTCTAACAAAATCAGTGCATTTTTTAGAGAAGTGTGTAAGGTTAGGGAGTTTAAACATTGTATATTGTGGTGTAAGTGCAACACGCAAGAAGGGCTGAAGGTCAGCGGAGCAGAACTGATCAATGGTTAACTTGACTTCATGTAATATCGGCCTGCAATTTTCTGAGTCCAGCACACAGCAAGGATGCTGCAAATAGGAGGCTGATAGTCCATCCAGGAAATAAGAGATAACCTTGACAAAGGCAAAATTGTCCCATCTCATTTCACCATGTACCCTTCAGCTTTCAGCCACATATCAACTTCCAGTAGCCTGGAACAGTTCTGTGCTTTCCTTCACATTCACCTTATAAATGAATCACAGCTGCACAACCATCAAAATTTAGAAAACAAACTCAAGAATGTCTAATGTGATGTACTCGCTTTGCTTGTCTTCAAGAATTTGGGCTAGCTCATATTAAGAAGCAGGCAGTGTGCTACAGTAAGTTGAACAAAGGGGGACCAGCCTAAATCTGGCTCCCTACAACACTAAATGACAGGCCTGTCCCTGTCGTAATCACTACCTCTTGAGCGGAAACATTACTGGATTTTTCCAACAGAGAAGGGAAGTGCTTAAACAAACACCTTTTTGCGTGTTTCAACAGATATTCTTCTTATCTTTATCTGGCTCTGGGTGACATGTATAGACAGAAAATATGAAGCACTAATTTACCGTCAGTGGATTTAAACATGGCAGAAAGCACTGGCAACACAGCTGAGGCCGTCTTGAGGGCAAAGACAGGGTGGTTTCTTTGGCGAAGGCAGACCCAAACATCAATTATGGTCCAAACCCTCTCTCCCAAAGCCAAGGATAATCTTCCTCAGCAGGGCTCAATTATGGGTTATTTCTAGCTCGACTCAGTCCTTATTGTGTGCTACATTACGCCAAGTCTTTCAGTGCAATCAATGAAAAGAATGCCTAACCCATGTAAATCAGAGTAAGTAATGTTGTGCTTCAATGTACATTACACTGGGAAGAGGGGGACACTTTTGGAAATTAGCTTTATAAAAGGTCAGCGAGATGGTGACCAATTGCTGGTTTCAAAAACACTACACAACCATCATTCATTACCGATGAACACTGAAACACACAAAAAAATAAAAAATAAAAAAATCAGCTGAAAAATAATTTTGTTAACGTGACTTATGTAGACTACTACGCATTACAAAGCAACACCACTTATTAAAATTTTTGTTTTATCAACCATTTTGGAACATCACCACCACTTTCAATCATTTACCAACTCATGAATATTCCTATCTTCACTGTTTCACAGGAAGCCTTCATTGTAGCGTGTGAATTTCCCACAAACAGAATGAAAGAGCACAGCAATGCTGTTCAATCTTAAGTGCTCCAGAGATACAATCTGCATTGGGTTGAATGCTCAGTGCAGGGCAATGTGACCATAAAGACGGGTGCTAGCATACAGAGGACAATATTTCATTGTACAGCAGGGTTTCCAGCCAAATTTATGCGCAGCTCCTCAAAGTATTATTTGTTCAGTTGTCCAGTTAATAATTTAGCCATGTGCAAATACACACACACACACACACACACACACACACACACCTGGATCCATCTGGTCAGTCTAGGTTTAGATAAGACGTCATCTACTGTAACCTGTCCAAATAAGTGACAGCTGATATTATATGACATGGAGACCTCAGATAGTTTTGGAGAAGACCGATCAAGGTTTCCTGTAGGAGCTGTCCAAATAGAACCAGGTTAACCGCCGAGAGGTCAGGAGGCATAGATATCAGGTGCCGAACCATCCAAAATATTTGTGCATTCGCAAGCTTCAAGCCTGTTTAAAGAACAACACCTTATGTTTGCTTTCTCCAGATGACAACAAAGCAGTCAGTAGAAACAAGGTATAAGTCAGAAGTAGACAAATACCTTGGAGGGAAAAAAAGCTGTTAGTATGCAAACCGCTAGTAATATGACACCCAAAAATTGTGTTGCAATTGATCACTGCTGCATAGTTCAAACATACTACAAA
Organism: Maccullochella peelii; assembly: GCA_002120245.1. Classification (NCBI taxonomy): domain Eukaryota; kingdom Metazoa; phylum Chordata; class Actinopteri; order Centrarchiformes; family Percichthyidae; genus Maccullochella; species Maccullochella peelii. Next base: position 15,344 of record LKNJ01005154.1, on the reverse strand, counting down.
ACCCCAAAACAAGCAACTTATTGGATTAATAGGATTGTTAGATGAAAAACACAAACTAAGAAAGTGAGTTGTTATTTTTGTATTACATAATATTTTTGCAGTCACCACTGAAATGCTGAGTTAACAGTTAATCCTTGCAGGGGGCAGCTTAGTGAGGGGCCACTGTGGGGATGTTTTACAGAGCCTGGTTTTTCATCCCCATACTCTTCAATGGCATTAAGGTCTTACCAGATTAAACCAAAGACACCAATTCACTAGAATTATGCTCACAGATAGATGGCTATCTGCAATCTAGGGGGATTCCCTCTAGTTTGTGCTTGTACAAGAGAATACACTACACACCTGTACTGCCATCAGAAGCTTATCCTGGCAGGGATGAAGGGGGATCAGCCAGTTGCGAAGACTGATGATCTAGTAGGCTGGGGATAGCACAACATTGCAAAGTCTTGTGTGTAAAATGCTTAAACTATGTCGGCCACTTCATAGCAGCACCACTGCAGTAGCTATTTGACATGGTACACTGCAGCAAAATCAAACACTGTTAGCCACATTTGGTTTCACCTTCTTCTAATAAGACTGACCTAACTTTTAAATGCATATATATATATATATACACAACAAAGATCACATTGCTTCGAGCATAGTCCACCCCTCATGTGGGCCCATGAGTGAACACAAAATGACTTTTCTTCTGTCACTGTGCCTTCGTCAGAAATAGTTTGGCCATCTCCACCTCCAGTCACACAGCAGACTGACCAGATTCCTCTCTGTCTGTATCCAAGTGCCACTGCTAGGGTCTCTACAGAAAACGAACAAATGCTTCATTGTATGTCTGATGCACTCTGAACAAGGAGAATGAAGTCCTCAGTGGAATGAGGATGATGACAGTTCTCTCACTGTTGTGCCAATGCACAAGAACCACCATGCTTGGGCATGTTGTGGCTTAGTAGCTTCAAACACACCTCACACAAATAAAAGTGTTCTCTTGGATATAAGCAAAATAACGCAGCTTGATTTCACTCTTTTGTGTCCCAGATAAATCTAGTGCCTTAAAAAAAAAACACTAGCTTCACTGAGTGGACTGTGTGTGCGTGGTTATTTTGATACTGCGGGTAAACATACCAAACAATTTCTTTAATGACACGAATCGTTTTTATAATCAAGACAAAACGAAAAAGATAACTAACATAGCTACGTTAAAATTGGCTACCGTATAGTAAGGTAACGTCCATGGTAGCTTTTAGTTAGCCACTAGCCTGGAGTTGATATAGTATATTGAGCAAACTGCTAATGTTGAGCAGGAGGCTAGCTAGCAGCAGCAGCAACTTAATTTAGCCGACCAGCAAGTTGTCATCTATAAGTTAACATTGTTATCATATTGAACGTTAACAGCCCAGCTAGCTATTCGGCAGCGATACAATTAAAGACAACAGGAATCTGAGAGGTGCTCACGATTAAACTTGCAAGGTGGCTAGGCGATTAACTCACACTAGCAGAGGAGCCAAACTCCTTCTTTAGCATGCTACGGCAGCCAATTTTGGTACCACAGTTGGAAAGCTAACGTTAACCTCAACGGCAAAGTTAATCACGGAACTTGACGTAAGCCAACTACATTAGATAGCAACGGTGGTGTCCTCAGTTACTTCAATATTCGTTAAGCTGGCGTTACTCACAACTTTTGTTTCCTCTCCCTTTAGTTGAGCTAGGTAGCTAGCTTGCAGACGTTCTTTTCATTTGCCGAACAAGCTTCAACGTCCTGACCCTCCTCCATTGGAAGGATTTGCGTAGTGGTGTGGGGGTTTTTTTTTTGGTTTTTTTTTTCTCTCGGTCTGTTTCGGTGCTGGGAGAGCTCCACTGTCAGAGCGGTCGGTAGCCTGTTTGTCCAGCCTTCTTGATCAGGATTGGCTGTGATGGTGTACGCCTACATAAAATACAGCTTTCTATTTCACCAAATACGTGGCAATCCTGAGAAAAAGACCTGTTGATTGGATGACGTGTGGAGGGTGACGTGCACATGGGTCTGTTCTTTTTCACAACCGGCGTACACCGAAACTTGCACGGGTAGGCGGGTACGAGTCGAGCTGCAGTCAGTGACAGGCATGGGCAAAAGCCACGTTTGGAAAATAATTTGAGCACCACTTATAAACACTAAATTGTTAAAAATGCTAAAAAGTGCAGAAAAACAAAACTACGGTCCTATGGAATTGCTAAACAAGCACATCGAGTAAATGAATAATGAGCCATAATGCAGCTAAACTAAGGAAAAATACTTTTGCCAAATAACAAAGATTAAAAGTCAGTGCTTACTTTGAATTACTTACTTGAAGTTAGACATCTTGGAGTAGAACTACATATAAAACAGTCATATTAAGATAATTATAAAACCTATCTTATAATCTATCACATATTATTTTCACCTTCTAATTGGAATGAAGGGATTTAGACCTAGAAAACCTTGTCAAAGCATTTATTCATATTTAGGCTGGGCTACTGTAAGAAGAAGTCACACAGCTACAGTTCATTCAGAGCGCTGCTGCTTGAGTTCTCCCTGAGACAAAAAAGCTGAGCACATAACTCCAGTTCTCACATCACAGCCCTGGCTACCTGTTTGTTAAAGGATTGATTTTACATTTAAATTCTGTATATCATTTTTTACTATTAGCATTACTTGTACTTACACCTGCACAATATATTTTATACTTATACCTGCACTGTGTACTGTAACTGATGCACATTTTCATACTTCATATCTACCCATTATTGCTTACTTATAAAGTATATACCTTGTACCTATGTACACTACTCTGCACATTACTGTTTTTTTGCACTTCTGGTTAGATGATAAACTGCATTTGTTATCTCAGTACCTGTACTCTGTGCAATGACAATGAAGTTGAATCTAATCTAATCTAATTTAATCTAATTATAAAATGCTTTTACCTGTTATGAAGCGCAAAGGGCCCAAAATACATCTCTGATCGGCTTCTGTGCTATGAACTCTCCAAACTGTAACTAGCTTACTGTTCAAAAAGTGAAAACAAAACATGGTGAAGCAGCTTTTTATCTCTTTATGCGCCTTCTTATCTGTATGTATCTTGAAGTTTGTCCTAGATATGTTGTACATATAGTGCCAGAAGTGTGGTGTTGTAAATGATTTATAAAGTATGGCAATGTAGACTAATCATCTGTCCATCCCACATTAAAAGATATCATTAGGCAGGCCACAGAAGATTACCATAATCAAGTATGAAGTATTTAAAGAAACAGATGTGTTTAGATATTGCTCTGTTGTGTCATTATTTAGTGCTAATAAAGCTTCTTAATTTTTGTTAGTTGGATGATTAGAGCCCTACAAAGAAGGACATTAAACATAGTAATACAGACTACTTGGTTCATATTTTAGGCAATATTTTTCCTGTTTGGTTGCAAAAGTATATAGCAGCTGATAAATAAACCAAATGACTTGTGCTGTATCCTGTTCTTGCACTCCTGGAGGAAAGGATCTATGACTGAAGGATAGTAGCTCCCCCTAGTGGCAATTCTGTGCATGGTTTCTCCTGAATGAATATGATGTATTGTACAGTGTATCAAAACAGATCAAACGACAAGTTATATGCAGCATTTGTAACATTTATAAAACAGAAAAACTGCAACATATAGATCCACACTGACAGTCAATCCTTCAGGGTTTCTGATGAGGCTGAAAAATAAAATGCAATACATGCCTTCAGGTTATTTCAACATGAGTGTGTCAATGTACAAAGCTCTACAATAACTAGAAACAGGCACCAGCACTCATAAATACTTAGCATGTATTGCACATTTTTTGTTACTGGGCAGATTTTCTATTTCTTTATGATTTGCTATTTTACATGTTTGTAAACTAGTCGTTTAGTTAGTTAGCACCTAACTAACTTATCTAGACTGTGCGCTAATCTGTTTTTAATAACTTCAAAGTTGTGTGCACTATATTTCTAAATGCTCTGTCAACATGTGATCCATTTACCTCTAGCTTTTCACTTGTTCTGCAGGTGCAGCTGGGGCTTTTTTCTTACATTCTTCACACACATGGTGGCAGGATCTGTTGGGAACATATTCTGGTCAGTGACATGCAGAGGCTTAAGGAAATGGATCATTATTTAAAATATATTATTTGGATTTATTTAAGCAGACATGTTGCAGCACAAAGATGATAGATTATACTGTTTGAATGCCTTGTGGTGTAATATTGGTGGTCAGTAGAGGTACAGCAGGGAATAATGTTTTTGGTTTTAATTAAAAGACATTTATCTTGTCAAATGTCAACAAAAAAAAAAAAAGGAAGCTGGACAAAGAATGTTATGTTAAAGTCATATCTTCTTCAGATTTTCGCCCCTGCTCTTAACAGAATCTGTGCACATTAGTAACTCTTATTACTCTAACACAGCATCACGTCTAAAAGATGAGCCTCTGCCATGACAAAATGACAATAAGAAGCAGGATTTCTAAGGATCTTTGATCCCTACCAAAATGAGACTGTGAAACCTTTAAATTCAGTGTATTCCCCACCTGTGTCCAGGTCCAAAGGGACCTCCCGCAGACCAGGGTCCAAATCCTGGCCCATCCCCAAGGCCAAGTGCATGAAACTTGCCTTGACAGGTTCCAATATAAGATGCTTTCCCCACTGCAAAACCAAGGATCCCAGCAACTGGAGAAAAAAAATCTTAGTTAGGGATATGATTGCTGAGGGATTGTTTAAAGCATTGCTACTTAGAAACTGAAGTCCAAAACACTTACACACCTGCTAGTTTTGGAAAGGGACCAAATCGCTTTGATGATTTCCAGATGCCTGCATGGAAATAAACTTAAACTTATACCAAATAGGATGATTTCTTTCAATCACTGAAAAATGATTGCTTTACATGTGTCACTGTGATATGATGGAAGAACAGGGTTTGAACGTCAGTGCTTTACCATTGTAGATTAGACCACCAGTGATAGCCATGCTACCCAGAGAGAAGGGAAGAGCTAAATAAAGCAATAAAACAAGGTCACATAAGACAATGGGCTAGAGCTGATCAAAGCCATACAGTAAGAGACATATGGAGTCATACTGTGGGAGAATCAGAATAAAGTTTCAATTATTACATTATCCATACAACTTTCCCTGCAAACCTAGTGGTGGACACACAAAGGTGATTTATTTTCTCTTTCCTGTCATGATCCCGCCTCGTTTGGCTTGAGTTAAATTTGACTGAACTTTGTCCTGTGAACTAGTAAGACTCAACAATTCGTCCACCTAATTTGAGAGACAGGATGGGACTGGCTTCTAATACAGGAAGCACTGATTGTCGCATGGTGAGAGAACACAAGCAGCAGCTGCATGGCTGGCAGTGAGTGGAGCGACAGGGATCGAGGATAAAGACAATGCAGTGTTGACACAATAAACATGGATCATTTTCACCTTGTGGAATCTTAGCCGTAGCCAGTCAGCCATGCTAGCTCCAGCAGCTTATGCTTACAATCTTGGCCACGATATTTTCTGGCCTGCATGCTGTTCACCACGGCGTGTGAGTAACTTTCACCTTGCTACAGTATCTCTAAATCTCTTGTTAGTTTTGTTATACTTGATGGAGCAGGTCATTTTTTTAAAGATTCCGTTAGATACATTGATTTGGCTGGTGTCCGGACCTCCATGCCTAACACCACCCACCCAACCTTAACTTGAAGCAAGGTCTAATCAGCAAGAGTAACTTATAACAACAGCGCGGTCTTAATAAGTCACTGAATTCACTACAAAGGATGAAAAATAAGCACAGAAAATAAGTAATAAAAACACAAGTAAATAAACATACTATAAGTGTGAACAAGATAGTGGTGTAATTTAACAATTATTATATTGCCATTTCTAATGTGACTCTGTGTCTCCATATGGGAGTGGTTTTTAAGCTCACAGGTCGAAATCAACAAAGAAGAATGTAAGCACACGGCGTTAAGTGAACAGGGTGTTGATACATGAGCCCTACCCACTGCTTCTACTACAAAAGACTTGTGCAATACACTTGGAGGAACATATCCAGGCCAGTCATGCAGCGTGGTCTAACACAAAGTCATTTGACAGATTTGTTGGCTTCTCTGTTTGCTACAATGATTTAATTAGTAAGGAGTATGTGTGTGTCTATTGAATGTCAATAAGAGATTACCTCTGTACCAGAAGCTTTCCTCTTGACACTCTTTCCATACCTTTCTCACATCATCTCTGTGGATATGACCATCACCTATGGGGCACTGTAAAACACACAGGACAGGTTAGGTGTCATAACTGATGTGGCCCACATCATCCAGTACAGAACATTTGGTGCTTCTCACCTTCCACTCCCCTTTCACTGCAACTGGACCAGTAGCAGCAGCTGCTGCTTCCTCTGTCTTCACTATTATAGTTTGTCCAGTGGTTTCAGAAGCCATGATGCAGGAGCTTCCGGCAGTCTTTTTTGGACCTGTACTGCGTAACTTTCTCAGGCTCGTATACTTGCCCTCTTTCAGTGCCTCATATCTAACTGGCTGTAATTGCTCCTCCCTAGACTATGTTTATAGCTCCACCCCACTTGAAAAAACAAACCAGAGGCCCCTCCATTAAAGGCTGTTTCAAAATGACACAAATAAAGCATTGGGTAAAAAGAAACTCTTAAGATATAGAATTGTGCAGAAAAAAATAAAACTGGATAATGTACTTATACGTTAAAAGACTAAAGTCAAAAACTGTGTCATACAAAAATGCTTTTCCTTTTGTCACATGAGATGAAAGACACACATTATGGCCTACAGTGTTCCAGTTTAGGCTCACTTCTGTACACCCATCTACACCTCCAAATAAGACACACCTTTATTTAGAGTAGTCGTTTCTTTTACGCTATTGTTTAGCAGAAACAAGTATAGGTAGGGGTAAAACATTATTTCTCATTTACATGTCTTATAATGTTACGACACACAGGCAGTGTACATACATTTAAGGTTATCCTAAAATCCGGTCATGTAGGCCAAAGGTCAGGGACTGGTTTCTTTAGAGGTCACAGAAACATGGTTATTGGAAGTTTAATCAAAGAATGGTTATTACCAGTGATAAAAAAAAATGCAGTGATATCAAAGCCACAACTTCCCTAATACTGGCAGAGATTCGCGGTCTTGTTCAAAGACATTTCAACAGGAATACCAAGGTTCTTCAGTTAAAAAGCAAGCTCTTGTTTCACTATGCAGAAATTCCATTATTAATGTCGCTATAGCCTACTTCCAGACTTCTTATTTTCTTGTATACCAAAGCACAAATTCTGAAGTTCCCAGCACAGTAAAAGCTTCGCCCATGCAGTACAGTAAACATTAAGTCAAAGGTTAGCCAGAACTACTTTATAAAATAAAACACATAAATAAAATTAAAAAAATTCTCTTAAATTTAAAATAAATAAAAGGTATTTATGCAGTTGGTGTAGAAAAACAACCTAAAGTTGAAAATAAAGCCTTTGCTGTTATTATTCATTAAGAACAAATTACCAGAGGTGCAAGAAGTACTCAGATCCTTAACTTAACTAAAAGTAGCAATACCGAAGTGTAAAAATACTACACTACAAGTAAAGGTGTAGTATAGAGGTAGAGAGAAGTATCAAAATGCACAATCACCCTCTTCTGTGTATGATTATATATTATAATATTGGATTATGCATTAATGTATAAGCAGCATTTTAATGTAGCTTGTCCATTTGGAGCTAATGTAAACTATTTTACATACTGTTGAGTAGTTAATCTATAAAAATGCATTACATTTAATGAGATGAGTAAAAAAAACTAGCAACTGTAACTCTCAGATAAATGCAGTGGAGTAAAAAGTACAATATTTCCCTATGAAATGTAATGGAGTACAGGTACAACAAGTAGCATGTAGAACAAGAGGTAGAAGTACATTCCACCACTGTAAATTACTGCTAGCAGTCTTTCCAGTGCAATAGCAAACCGTATCTCCAACGTTATTCCTGCAGGCACCAACAGCTCGTGAGACAAGGCTGTGGTCTGAACAGCCATTGTAGTGGTCTACCCAGCAGGCAGTTTGTCCAGCTCTACCATGAAGGTAATGTGAATTTACTGAAAATGATGGCATTCAAGGGGCTGGTCTTTTTAATAGACTTCAACTTGTGTTACCCACTCTCAATCAAATATTCAGTACAGTTTACTAGCTAACCAGTGATACAGAGTCAAATAATTAATGTCAATGTTACAGATATTAAAAAACAAACTGGGGGCCAACGTAGCTGCATTTCAATGTATCCGTTCGATTTGATTCATAACTAGGATTTCCAGCCACCTGACAAGCAGTGCTCACGGTTGCTAAACTTTATACAGTAACTGAAGTATTCTTTGGGACAGGACCGCTGCTCACATCCCAGACTTCTGACGACCTCTAACGACTATGCGGGGACAGAGAAGGTAAGACCTGTAGGCTTTAAAATACATAACTCACATTGCCAAACGCACTGCCACCAAACTCCGCCCGCCTGAGCTGACAGCAAACCATCTCAAACAGCGGCTACACTGATTGGGCAACTTATGACTAAATTGACCAATCAGATTCCATCGTGGGCTGGTTTCAGGCTTGCACGAGGAAATTCTAGTGATTGACGTGCTTATGAAAATCTTTAGACCAATGAATCACAGAGGTAACGCAACCTGTTTGGGAACTCTGACCAATCACATTTGTGCGTGGGAGGGGTCTATTTCCTTTTCCTCCTTCTTGTGACATGGCACCTTGAATAGCCAATCGACAGCGGACGTAGGCGGAGACCAAACAGGCTCAGTTTCAATCAGCGTCCGCGGGCGTGGTTTACGTTGACAAGGCCCGCCTATTGGCCGGTCTGCGGACTTCCCACAGACAGTTGTATGTTTCATAAAAATGCACTCTGATGCGGCAAGTAAGTAGTAACGTTATAGAGGCTTTTCTGCATCAAATTACGACCCTTCATGGATGCTGCAGAGTTGGTTGTAAAGAAGCAAACAGACGCTTTGTGTTTCAGCATATACTTTTAGCCCGTGGTTCTGTAGGGTTTGATGAGAACGAATGAATTCCGTGCTATTTGCTGGTCTCTTTGTATTTGCCAGTGCTGTCTTGGGCGACAACAAAGGAAGGATAGCTACTGTAATTTCAGTTGTTTTGGACATGGAGGTTACATTTTGACACGGCAGTTATTTTTTTGTGTGGCGTTAGCAGTGCTCAGCTGAATGCAGCCGACGTTAGTTAAATTCAGAAGGTTTTCGGTGGTAATCGGTGCGTTGTGATCTTTACATTAATCATTACTGAGGATGCACTATGCGTTTCAACTCAAACTTGGGATCAACGTAATGCACTGTAAATAGGTCAATTTTCTGGTCAACTGCGGACTATTACAGAGAATGAAAATTGTGACGCAGTTGTGTAAAACATCTTTCACTGCCTGCTGCAGCAGCGCTGTCCGGCTTTGCGGCACCTACATTTGCTTCTGCAAAACGTCTGCGCAATGCTATGTGCCAGTAAGCATATGATGTTAGATTTTTTTCTAAACAATCTAAAATGCATTCAATCAGTTGGGGTAAATGTTGGGGGGTAGAGGGGTCTGAAAGAAATAGTTGTTTTGTTAAGGCTTGGGAATTGTAGTTTAGTATCCCAACTAGAGCTGAGCTTCCAATGGCATCTTTGAAGGAAATGGACTACAACACCCATACGCCCAACTCTCTAGATACTTTGTAAACTCTGTGCAAGTTGCGCGTCTGCACTGCTATTTTAGGTATGCAGCTAGTGCTATCTGTTAGGCAGTGTGGTTTTTGTCCGGTTTTGGCCTCTAGAAATAAATTAAAAGCATCGATATTTGATGACAGCTTTTGGACGGCAATGCCTAGATGACATTTGGTGGCAAGGTAGCATGCATGATCAAATATTTTCGAGTTTTCACGTCTTTCGAGGAATGCAGAGAGTCACTCCCTCATTCGTGTGAGATATTTTTCTGTCGTTTTCTGAAACGTAAACCCTTGAAGTAGAAACCAGACTAAAGGAGTTTAAGCACAGTAGAGTCTATACTGACTACTGACAAAAATGTAAATCATAGGTTGTTGTTGGTGCTATGATGATGTCACCTTCTTGTACCCTTGTACTTGTACCAAGCTTATACGTTTGTTTAGGAGCAGAGGGTTTTGTGTTATGCTTTAGGTTGAATTTTTGATGTTATGCTTATTTTTTGTGGAAATAGATTTTCAGCTGAATTCCCACTTGACTACACTGGCCAGCATCCATAAGATCCACCACACCTTGCACAGGCTGGTAAATACATATTGGCAGCTTGTGTATTTTTTATATATGTTAGTTTTGTGTGTGTGTGTGTGTGTGTGTGTGTGAGAGAGAGAGAGAGAGAGAGTGAGTGTGTACGTGTGTCCTGCTCACAAGCATGTGGAATTTTTATGTATCTGTTTTGATAGAACCTGACAGAAGACATTGGACAGGATAGCCACCCCTCAGGTAAGAATTCAGCTGGTCCTTGTATGTTTCTTAGTCAACGTAGAACACTGTCACCACTGTCAGTACTGACACAGTCATGCATTAAACTACTACCAAAACGGCATGTCCTTCTGAATTGGACTGCCGGCCCTTTAAGAGCACATGTGCAGAATGCATGTTTAGCAAGAGAAAATATGCATCATCTGCATTATTGCTTGTAAGTAGCCTCCTTTCATTCTGTCCTCCACTTCCTTCCCTAGCTTGTTGCTCTAGAGCCATGCCTCCTAGGAAAAAGAGGAGACCCTCTACTGGAGATGACATGTCAGCAAAGAAAAGTCGCCAGGACAGGTGTGACATCCCTTTGTAAAAGATTTTTTTGTATGACCGCTTCAGTAGCATGCCTATAACTCAGTGTCTTTCTCAGTTAGGCAGGAGTCCTTGATTATTGTGTCTTATTAAAGAGGAATATGTGCATGAAGTCTTTATTTTGCAATTGGGAAAACTATAATAGGAAAAGCCTCTTTAAATGACATTGACTACCATTCTGTATCGTGCTTGCAAAATTGTTGCTGAGCTTATGACTAAAACTTTCTTATCATCTGCAGTGTTTTCAGAAAACATGAAACAACACAAATCCGTGAGGAGGAGACATTTTCCAGTAAAAGATGCTTGGAGTGGTTCTATGAATATGCAGGTGAAGTATTATATTTGAAAGTACTGTACCAGCAATCACTCCACTCACATCATCATTCTTTCTTGGTTTATTCACATTTAGCCACTGATCAGTTTAGGTCCACATGTGAAACTGATGTTATATGTGTCTTCACACTTGTCTGTCTAAAATAGGTTGTGATGATGTGGTGGGTCCAGAGGGCATGGAGAAATTCTGTGAGGACATTGGAGTGGAGCCAGAGAATGTAAGCTGATTTTTGTTTTTTTTGTATTTTGGGTATTGAGTAGTGCAGTTTGGTTACACCTGTATAGTGTCAGTTTGCTCGCTCTTTGCTGTTTTTCTCTCTCTGGCTGACAGTCAAACTAAGCAAGTCATTTTGACACCTTTTCGGGTGTGGTAACATGTATTGTACAATCATTTCTGATGTTTTTTAAAAATGTACACTTAGCATAATGGAAAAAATGTGCCGGCGAAGTTTCACTTCTCGGTTACTACTTATTTACACTCATTCTCTTAAGGCTTATTGAGGTCAGCTGTTTTCTGTGTTTCACATGTAATAGACTTGTCATTTCAGTTGATAGAGTGATAATATGGATTGACATAGCTTCCATTTAAAGATATCTGTAGCTATAAAGGTTGTTGTCTGTGCCCAGGTGGTGATGCTGGTTCTTGCGTGGAAGCTGGATGCCCAGAGTATGGGATATTTCACTCTCCAGGAGTGGCTGAGAGGCATGGGCTCACTGCAGTACGTCAGTTACCTACTTTGTGTTTTTCACACACACTACTTTGTATGTGTTTTCAAGATTGTTTGGTGCCTTGCTGTGTTTTCTCTGTCTCGAGTCATGTCACTCTAGAGTGCCCTTGGTACTCAGTAGAGCAGGTGTTAAAGTGTAGAGTTTGTCTAAGGCACTTTTTTGCTGTTGTCAGGTGCGACTCCACAGAGAGGCTGAGGAACTCGCTCGATTACCTGAGATCTGTCCTAAACGACAGCACGAGTTTTAAGCTCATTTATAGATATGCCTTCGATTTTGCCCGGGTGAGTCAAGCAAAGTCTTTTCTGCAAATATGCTCACATACACAACATTCCTAAAACTTAAACTTAAATTTAAGTCAGTTCATTCAAATAGTAAAATCCCTGAGGTCTTACTCAAGTCAATGTTCAGATCTCATATTGGGTCAAGATCATTTTCCAGTTTGATTGGAGTGGGAAAGCAACAGTGTGTTGCCTATTTACATAGCCTGACTTTCTCTCATCATGTAGACACTGAACCATGTTTTCAAGAAAGCAACTCACTCTGATATAGTGAATGAAAACATGACGCAGTGACTGTGAAATCAGTATAATATTTTTCTTTAACTGTAACAGCAATGGGTCAGTGGATTTGTTTTGTGTATTGTGCTAATGTTGACGATAATGATGTTACTAGGCTGCCTGACTGTTTAAAATGTGATTGATGTTTTGCATGGATTTCATGAAGCTTTGGGTGTTTTGATTGGACAGGAAAAGGATCAGAGGAGTTTGGACTTAAACACAGCCAAGTGCATGCTGGGACTTCTTCTGGGAAAGACGTGGCCTCTGTTTCCTGTGTTTAATCAGTTTCTAGAGGTAAGCATCATGTTCAAAAATTTTACCAAATCAAAGATGTTCCATGCAGTAATTGTATATACGATTGTTTGAATTCCTGTTTGACCTTGAATAGGGTTGTTGAAACTTAAAGATTTTTTTGCTGTATTAATGTTAGGCATTTATTTACTATTCCTCAGCAATCAAAGTACAAAGTCATCAACAAAGACCAATGGTGCAATGTTTTAGAGTTCAGCAGGACAATCAACCTGGACCTCAGTAACTATGATGAGGATGGTGCCTGTGAGTGAACACACATCTACACATAAATGTGACAACAGAGCTTCATGTGAGTGTCACACAAATCTAATCTCTTAAACTCTGTCTTATCCTTCTATCAGGGCCAGTTTTGTTGGACGAGTTTGTGGAATGGTACAAGGAAAGGCAGATGTCATAGGTGCAGAGCGAAAATGGAAAAAATACAACTGTGACAACGACTATGAGAATCAACAACCAATAAGTAAACAATACAAAAATGGTAGGGCAGTGACTGTGGGTGCTTCCTGGTAGAGGAGGGGTTCAGATTGTGGGTGGGCTTGGGTGGGGGCACTGGGTTTGCAGCCTGGGTGCATGCTGCCCAGAGCACGGAGGCGGAGTAATGTTCCCTACCGAAGTTGCATAGTGGGCAAGCTTGCAGCAATCCCCAGTGGCATTGCTCTCTCTCTCACTGTGACCTGTCATATTGCTGTCTGTGTTAGGATAACATGGTATCATATGTGAATGATGGAAGCAAAATGGTATTGTGTGGGAGAGCCACTCCTCACCCCTTGTCTTCAGCACAGAGAAACCAACAGAAGTGACCATTCATGCATTGTGTCTGATTCTTAAACAGGGTCGCTTTGACCTGGGCACATTAAAATTTTATATATCTGTGCAATGAACTTGAACTTGAGCTTTTCTGGACAGATGGCACTAACTATTGTTTGTCATATTTTGAGTTAGATAGGAGTTCGTCAAGAAGCACACTGTGTCAAATGGTTGATTGCAGGTTTCTGATACCTGTGCTGTTTACTATTGATTTGTGCCAGTGACATTTTTTTCCCTTTTTTTCCCTCCAGTTTTTTTTCCCTACTGCTGTTTTGCTCCAGCTAATGCTAACAGTTTGCTAACCCCCTGCAAAGGCTTCAGACCTCATAACACCAAACAAATCAGCATTGCTGCTTACTAACTCTTATTACAGTAGAGCGGTGAGCCACTAGTGCTCTGATCAGCATTTATTGGTCTGATGACCAATCTATGTATCTACGTTGTGTAGGTAAGAGTATTATTGTGCCTCAAAACATGGAAGTCACTTTGTGTGTCCCACACACATACCAACAAACCCAAATGTATATACACGTTTGAGAACACATACAACACGCACACACACACACACACAGACACACTGAGTGGTCAGGGATTATTTCAGGATGAAATCAGACTGTTTGGGCTGTGTTATAAGTTGACATAGAGCTAGTTGTCCATTTTGTCTTGATATGTGGCATCTGTTTTGTCCTCCTTAGTCCACTGATAGTTTCAGGTCTCCTCTTACTAGTAGCATCTCTCCCAACACTGACAGTGTTAATATAACTACAGTGGAAGACCAGTGACCCTCTCAGGACGAGGTCCTTAAGGCTTGAATAGAAAGGTAGGTTTGCTGAAAGCATTGCTTTGTACCACCCGTAGGATCTAATCAAATCAATGGACACTGACAGTTGAACTGTGTGATGATGCTATGCTGTTCTTTTTGCCTAGTATAATGTTCTTGTAACACATGTATAAATTTTTGTCTTTGGCTGTGGTGTGATGCTGAATCGTCAGATTTAATATTTGCATGCATGCTCCAACAGAGCCTTTTGTGAATGGATGAGATTTTTTGAAAACATTTTCCAAATGCGTTTTTGTTTTGTACAGGAATTTGTGCAAGTGTTTTGTGCTTGATTTGATATTCACGATCATGTTATGTTAATTCTGATGAACAACATGATTGTGTCTATTAAGACCTGGAACACACCTGTAACCTCACGGTGGAACAGGAGTTCCCTCCTGCATTTACCCCATCTTACACATTTTTACACATGCTGCAAAGCTTTAGGTAGCTGCAGCCAGTATACATGATCTAATTTTATTTATTGGAAGTGCATAACTTGTTTTGCAACTTTTGGACCACACTTTCATACACATAAAATACACATTGGAATTTGTTGTGAAAATAATCAGCTCTCGTGTCATAGAAATCCACTGCAGCTGAAAGTATATGAAAACCTCTATTGTCATTACAATGCATCAACCATCAGCACAACATCTAAGATTGAAGTAGTTGTTGGATTGCTTACTAAATACTGTGTAGAGGTCAATGTTTTAGTATTCTCCCATGACGATGCAGGAGGATGAACACCCTTGTCCCAACTGTATATATGTATGTAAACTATGTAAGTGTCTATATGTCTGTTTTCACTATAACCTATGTCTATATACATAAATAAAAGGGTTTATTAACTTACTGGCTTATATTTGGGCTCTTTGGTTAATAGTTTGTCCATAACAAAAAACAGTAAGTACTGTCATTGCTGCCATTATTT
>LKNJ01005153.1:0-26006 GCA_002120245.1 Maccullochella peelii | reverse complement strand
TTCTAAACAGCTTGAAATACTTTTTTCAATTAAGTTTCAAAAATGCTTCTAGTAGCCTAGCTAGCTACCGACTATTTAGCCAGACCACAAATAGACCATCTACCGCCAACAAGATGCCTCACTTGGTTAGCTAGTTAGCTAGATTGTTTGCCCTATTTGTTCTAGACAAACTCTGTTTAACTAAGATAACCTGCGTTTATAAACAATATATTAGCGTAACGTGAACAGAAATATACTTCTTTATATTTACATTTATTTGGGTTGCTGACGAACTAAACGGTCGGGTTGACTGAAATCCCTGATATAAGCATCCACTCACCTCACTTCGTCTCCTTTCCTCAAGTGAAGCGATCCACCGTGTAGTATGGAGTGAATATAGTCTCAATAAGATTTGTAACTGAAAAACCAAGATTTGTAACCGAAAAACTAAGATTTGTAACTGAAAACCAAGATTTGTAATTAAAAATCATGATTTGTAATAAATATGTATATTTTACTTACAGAGTTTTAACTTCAGCTTCACAGATCTGGTCCTTTTCGCTTTCAAAAAGCTTCCTGCGCATTCAAATGTCTTTGTTTTCATTTACAGATTGTTAAAGTTAAGCACGGATCAGGTTACTTTCGCTTTCGGGGTTTTGAGACTATATTCTCGCTGATCAGGCTTCACAGATTCGTAAATGCATGCTGCGTTTAGGTGCTGGTGGAAAACTGGGACATCTGGACTTTCAACGAATTTATGTTTAATTTCACAGTGGGAAAGACGTTTTTCTAAATAGACAGAATAGCTCGTCATCCCTTGACTAGAGCACATACATATATGTACCAACCATAGACTCTATACAGTAACCTATAAATGTAAATATATGGTTTAAATAAGCTACTGCTAGGGGTAGAGTTGAAGTGAACTGAGCTGTTACGAATGCAGTGTTTGTGGGGAAGCAAAGTGTTCCTCTAAGCCACATAAAAGAAAAAAAGAAGTTTCCTTAAGGGCTGTCTTTGGAGAATGAATTAGTCCTTTTCAATGTCTGTTGTTACAATATTTACTGAGGAGACACACACCTTCCAAGGAGAAGTCCATTTCAACTTCTCCTGTCTGACTGAGCTGACATGTTATTATAGAACATGACTATTAGGAATTCCTTTAACCAGAGAATTGAACTGCTTGTGCAGAAATGGAAATCCAGGAGTAATAAAGAATTGTTCATATGAGAATAAATAAATCCTCTGATTGTCAGATAGATCAGATATGAATAAAATCATCAAAACATGAATGGGTAACTCCACCCTCTGCTAGAACCCTCTCTCCCAGCAAATTTAAAACCTGCAACAGAGGAGTGAGGAAACAACTGTAGGGGGCGTGGCCTCGTGGCTGCGTAGTGTGTGGGTCAGGAGACATGGTGGAGACTGACTGACACTGATTTTTTTATTTTTTTTTATTTTCAACCCATGAAATGCAGATTTTGATAAATCTGGTAAGAAATGTCAGTATTAACAGCAGCACTGATGTGTTTCATCACAGTACAGTCATATAATTTAGTTTATAGCTCAAAGAAACATGTTGAAGTGTGCAGGACCTGTTGAATTTAAAAGACATGCAGTTGCAACTGGTTGCCAAATGTAGGTCATGAAAGAGGCAGAAGTAGGCTCTGTACTCAGGACACTAATGCTCCACATTACAAGACTTATGAGATCCTCTGCAAGCAGATTAGTACTTTGTGTGGTTTAGACATTTTTAAACATGGAACTTCTTAATCATTTTTATAGGTTTTGATGGGTTTATAAAGCATTTGATAATCAACCTACACTTCTTATCAACTAACTTCAATAATTTCTTCATCTAAGCCATCAACGTGCCTCTTCGACCCCGGCCCAACTAGGCTTTCACTCTTAGTTAGCACTTCTTTACTATCTAATCTATGATCAAAACTAGTCCATGCATTTGTTACATCTAGGCTGGATTATTGCAACTCCCTATTATCAGGCTGCCCCAATAAGTCCCTCAAGACGCTTTTCCCAGAAAATAAGTGTGGGGTTGCGAGACAAACATTTGTAACATAGTACTGTACACAGATGCATCGTTATGTTCTGCAGGGGGAGTCCTCATAAGAGCTGCACTGACGAAACTGGCAGATTTGAGATCAGGAGGACAATGGAAACTGCTGCCATGCTCATTGAGGACAGTGGTTGCAAATCTCTACGCTTCCTGAAGAAACTGTTGGGGGAAGCGATTGGTTCACTTGCTGGTGTTTTCAGGTAGGCATTAGGGACGGAGTCTGAGGAGGATCAGTCAGTCGTACAGCCTGACCTTTCAATGTTGTCCATCTGTGCCACAGCGGATCCTTTTATGCTGCGACTGTGAAGGTTCAGAGGGTTCACAGAGGGTTAATTATCTGACAGGTCAGGCCAAAATGCATATGGTTCACTAGGAGAAACTAAACAAAAGGGACAGGGTCTTCAGAGGCTGAGCTCATCTTCAGAAAAGTTTCTGCACTATAAAATGACGTCGACCCTGGGGGAAGTACTTGTGATGTGTGATCTATGTGTATCCTCTCCTCAGCCACATTGGTCTAGGCCCAAGAGCCCCCAACATCCATAAAAAGGTTTGTTTGCCCATCGATTATGAAAGTTGTGTTTTCCAGTGCAGATGAGCAGACAGACAACAGGTGATACCACCTCGGATTATCATCGCATTATCATTACATGAAGTTTAAATCATTTGAAAATCAGATATTTGTGCATATCTATTTGATATGTACTTGTTTGTATTTTTCCTTCGGACGGAGGTGCGTGCTGCATCTTATGGAGTTTCCCAACACATTTTGGAACAAAGTTTCAGTGGAGAAATGTGGACTACTAACCGACCACATACAAACTATAGTGAGAGCAGAGGGAGTAAAAATTGATACACAGATGGATTTGAAGAGAGTGGTTTGAAATGATGGATGAGTCTATTTTCACTGATTCTTTACATGCATCACTGGGGGAAAAAATTGCAGAAACTTTTTTTTATCATTTGACTCATGTTATTTGTAGCCTACCTGTGTACAGGTGCTGACATGAGCTACCAGTCTTCCTATTCACACCTACTTCCTAAGGCCAGCAATGACACACCCATGACTCATGACATGCACATGAGCTTGGTCAGGACAGAAGTTTCTGGATTAATGGGAAACTTGTTACATTATCTTGATCATTTCTAATGTGGAAATGTCACAAATACTGTTAGGGACAACGGGTCAATAACAATGCCTATCTGGGAGGTAATCAACAGCAAAGTGTTCAGAGCAACTGGCTGGTAATCTTACCTACTCAGGGTTGATGTGTCAAGCTGGGCAGGTGTAACTGGGATGTGACCGGAAATAGTAAACTCTGTAAATAAAAGCCTCGCCGTTGAGTACAAGCATGGTTGAGATTTATGTTGAAGTATTTTTTCCGGAAGTGGTGTATTGTGTGTAGTTTGACATGGGGCACCCACCACTAGCTGACTCCTCTTTGCCACGTTTCACTAAATGACGTAATCCCTCCCAGGGCTTGACAGTTCGCTTTTGCGGTAACGTTAACGACACACACTCTCAGCAGCAAGAGAGAACGGGAGCGGTTAGCTAGACATCTACCTATATCCCCTGTTTATTCGCGTTAGACTTTCGGCTGTAGAACAGTCTGTTTTAAAGGACAAGGACCACCAAGCCACGTATTTTGTGTTATTCCTGACTTGGCTAACCAGCTGGCTAATGTTAGCGGTTTCCTTGTTGGAGTTGCAGCCATTTTGGATTTTTACCGAGAAACAACTAGCCGGTCGTGGTTTGGGAAGCAGTGTAAGCTAGCCACCGCTGCCGTTTTCATAACTTAACAGCGCTGTTTATCTGCAGACACGGGAAAAAGAGACATTTCACGAGAGGGGATACACTATACAACAAGTCAACAATGAATCCCGAATAGTAAGTATCATACTCATGAAGGTTGTGTTACATTTCGACCACCTAGCTAAGGCTAACTATGAGCTAAGAAGTAAGTTAGCGTTGGTAAACAACTTAATATTAGAAGTTGAGCTAAGTTAGCGGCTAACATCAGCTGACAGTAGCCTTAATGCCCACCTAGCCTGAGATACTGTGAACATTTTCCAGGGATATAGGTGAATGTTGATGTTACACTTATCAGCCGATAGATATTTTTAACAAACAACAAAGGGTTCCTTATATGTATACGTTGTTAACAGTTTTACTTAGCCAGCTGTTAGCCAGCTGCAGTAGCTTTAGTGACTCTGGTTTGGGTTCGGTGCGTTTCACGCTGAGATGTAAATAGAGGACAAAGGTGCTTTGCTGAATTTTGACTGCTAGCTAACTAAAGCGAACAGTTGTTTTAATTTAGCTAAAAGACGCAAGTATCAGCGACATCAGCTAAAACTAACGGTAGCGTATTACATTCATCAAATCCTGATGAATATAACTCGACAACAGGGGTTCCCTCAGTTAGATTCTAGACTATATCTCTTACCCTGTTGCCGATGGTGCTACTTTAGTCTGTGTGTGTCATTGTGATAGAGAGGCTACGTATTCCCTTGCTACTACTAGCAAATAGATACTGGAGCAGCAGTAAGTAACTGGTTTTACGCTTGCTTTCCCTGGTGTTGAGCCTGACTCAGTGTCAGTCATATGGTCCAGTCGTGCTGAAGCAGCCGCTCTACAGCCTCTCAGTCATGTGCAGGTCACATGCAACAGGACAAGCCTCGATTTCACCACAGTAGCATTGAGCAATCACGCACTTTCTCTGTCTTCGGTTTCTATACAGAAGTGCTCACATGAGTGGACTGTGGAATTGTTGGAGTACAACTTTTCCTTGTTTGGGAACTACTACTACTCTAACATCTGAAACATATATAGTCCTACTTTTTTATCTTGGCATTACTCTAAATGGTGATATTTGATCCCCATCCCCCTCTGCAGACTGCTTAATCTTGTATTAATGATTCGCCTCCTTGGTATAGACTAAATACTCTCTAACTCAATGAGAGTCAGTGTCAAAATGAAGAGGAGGTATCTTTCCCCCACATTATGATTTATAATGGTATGAAAGTGTAATTTAAACTCCAGCATACTGAGGTCAGAGAAACATGTTGCATTGAGTAAGGTAATTAAGTTGACTCTTTATGTAGATCGGACCCCAGATTGTTTCCAAACTCTTGTTTTTGGTAAACTTGGAGTTGTGTTGAGCTGTGAGTGGTCAGCCTTGCATAGGTACGCCCGTCGTCCACAGTCATAGGTTTAATGACAAGCGAATGAAGGGATTTCTTACAGTGAGAAGGAGAGGAAGTGAGACAGTCCTGGGATGCAGGATACTACTACTAGAGAACCGAGCTCAGCTGATGTGTGACAGGTTGTACAGCCTTCCCTCTACTGATGCTGGTGATGATGCAATATCAGCAGGTTCACTGCCAGGTGCCAGTTGCTGCTTTTGCTACCATACTTTGACTGCTGGTTTTGGGTTATTACCAATAATAATGTTATCAATATAATTGTAAGTGGTGCAGGATGTAGTCTAGACATTGGATAATCTTAATGTAATAGTAGAAAGCCCTTCCTTTAGTATGTAAGTTGTCCTATGCTTGGGCTGAACAATTAATCGAAATCACAATATGGCCAAGTGCAATATCCAAATTGCAGGAGCTTCAATGTTTTGCTAAAGGTAAAATGTTCACAACATGAAGTACTATGGTGCTACAGAGATGCCCCGGCCTGCAAATCATATTCTCCAGACGTAAGGGAACATGCTTGTTTGGTACAGACCCCAGCAAAAATCACATCATCATTTTATTTTTATTTTTTTCAGCCAAAATGAAATGCAAAAATCACCATCCCCATTACATTTTTTATTTTTTTTATCCTGT
Source organism: Maccullochella peelii (assembly GCA_002120245.1). Taxonomy (NCBI): domain Eukaryota; kingdom Metazoa; phylum Chordata; class Actinopteri; order Centrarchiformes; family Percichthyidae; genus Maccullochella; species Maccullochella peelii. Next base: position 20,122 of record LKNJ01005153.1, on the reverse strand, counting down.
GCCTCAACAATACTCTTTGAGAATGAAAACAGAGCTTTTGTCAGTTGCCTACATAATTCCAGCCACTGGAGATACCTTCACTCTGAGTCTTAACAACTGTGAAGATTAGCTCAGCATATGAAACTGATAACGCATTCAAAAGCAGCAGCTTGGTTTGAGTTATGCACAAAATGAGACCCAGCACCTTTGTGTAGCAGTTACTAGCTATTGCTTCCTTGCTGTCTTAATACATGCTGTACACAAGCGTGGTGTTCAGTACTAACTGCTAACTAACTAACACTGTTGTCTGGGTCTTTGGAAAGTACTGCCTCAGGTTCAGGAACTTTAGGAGGGGGCACAGGCCCTGACCCAGAAACCAAACCTGGAACTAGATTCCTGTGGTTCAAATCCAGGTGAAGTTCCTACTCAAACGTATGGACTATTGAGCGATATCGGCTCAGTAAGACGAAACTAAACGGGTGTAGAGAGGTACGGCATGATGTGGCTTCTCTCCTCTGATTCCCCCGGTCCTTTCAGCTGGGCAGCTTCCTGTACTTGGTTCTGAAAATGTAGCTGAGCTCAGCCAGGTTCCCGTCCTGAATGTTTTCTTTCTGTGTAAAACACAGACCTTTCAGCCAAACCATGTGATAATGACACTAATGATGATGAGCATATTTGCATTTAACTGAAACTGACATTAAACCAAAGAGCTAGAATGGCCCATGACTGCTATGAAAAAGCAGTGTGAGGTCTTGAATCGGACTTGTGTGTTCCCAGGCCCTTACAATGGCAGCCATTCTGTTACTCACTCACTTGGTTAACAATTTCTGAATATCCTCTAAGTAGAGATTTGTTTTTCCCTCTTCCCTCACAGTGACTATTTATTCAAGCTGCTCCTGATTGGTGACTCTGGTGTCGGAAAGTCTTGCCTTCTTCTCCGATTTGCAGTAAGTTTCACCAAGGCAGCACATACACAATGTTTATATGACCTCCATGTCCCCTTCAGCAAGATTCACTTTGACTATGCAGTGATGCTATACAGGCTGTTGGAAGGACAACAATATATCTTAACTGGGGTTCTTATTAACTCAATAAGAAACAAAGTTATTGTAAATAGGATGTGATGCTTACATGTGCATACTTAAGCAGGTTACTTACATGGAACTCCTTCACTCACCATGTAACAGGCTCCAGTTTGTATACTATTGAAACCTTCACTGTACCAACACCATGGCTACTTCCCACAAGTGCTGGTACTGAGTGATGGTACCGTGTGTGTGTATAGTGAAGCAGGAAGTGAACAGGATGTGTGAGCCATCTTACTCTGACTGTTTCTCTCTGCAGGATGACACATACACAGAAAGTTACATTAGCACGATTGGTGTGGACTTCAAAATACGAACCATAGAACTTGATGGAAAGACCATTAAACTTCAGATTGTAAGTAACCTACTGCTTCACAAAGTGTTTTCATATCAGTGTCCCTCAGTAAGCATGGCAGGAGAACTGTTTTTTCCTTTTTTGTACATTTGTACAACTGGAAACATTAAAAGGATAAGTCTGCCACTATTCTATGTTTTTCTTAATGTCAGCAAATCTCATTAAAAGACCCAAACCAACAATGTGTTCATCTCTCAATACCTTCTGACTTCCCTACCCTGTCTGTGGCTCTCAGCTCCAAGCCCATTGGTCCCTACAGAAGATGAAAACCTTTAAAAACACCTCATAAATGTATAGTTTGTTTTGTTTTTTCAAAGTCTCAGTAATTTCCTAAAATGGCTAGTCACTGTAGTTTTTATCAAATGTTACTCAAACAGGAGGAAATAGTGCGTTTGTTGGGGACTATTTTCAGCGGCAGATGAATCCACATGTGTTGCTCTAGTGAGTATTTGGGGCAGCAGGACGGTGTATGTGGGGTTGAGTCCACCTGCTGGGTTGGCTCTTAGCATGAGATTTGTAGACCAGAAGAAAACTAGAGAATATCAGTAGCCTTTTTCAATAAATGTGCATGTAAAGAGTGGAGAAATGAGAGAAAGTATGAATGTAAACAATGTAAATGTCCCAGGAGGCTTTTAGACTCACAAGAATAAACTTGTATTAGGAACCACTGAATATGTAAATTTGTGTTGCTGCTTGAAAGTGTTACCCAAAGAATGGTAAATATTTAATATTGGTGAAAAAAAAAGTTAGTGATACCGTTTGTATTGACCACGGTATAAAGTGTGTTGCTTTTGTTTTCATGTCTTTCCTTTGACAGTGGGATACAGCGGGTCAGGAGAGGTTTCGTACAATCACATCCAGCTACTACAGAGGGGCTCATGGTATCATTGTAGTGTACGATGTCACAGACCAGGTCAGTATGACACCACACTGTTTCGTTTGATTCATTGCGTCTCAAGAAGACTTGTTCATTTGTTTGTTAATGATGGAACTTCCGACAATCTGCCTACCACAGCGGCCAGGCAGAATCTGATTGGCCGGTCTCTAATGAACTGGGATTGATTTTGCTGGGGTATTCCTGGACCCTGTTAGATATTTTAACACCCCATAGAAGAGGAGTTTGCCTGTTGCTTTCTTCAGTCACAGCTGGGCTAGCTGGCCATGGTGTATGCAGGTGCAGAGGTTCTATAGTATGGATCTGTGTAAAAGACCAAGCAGGTTCTTTCCATATGAGATACTCAAACCATCGCTCTCTGCTCTGTGAGGGGGGAATAAGTCTGTCTTCCTCACCCTATGGTTTTTGAATGCTGGTTAAAATGGAAGTTTTACACAACCACTATATGCCTCAGAGAGGCATCATGAAACACTGATGTTTTACTGTTGATGTTTTCGACCACTGAAACATTGTGTGCTGTCAAGGTCTGTTGTTGCTGCACTATAAATCTGGTGATGTGTTTTGAAGGTTGGGCTCATGTTTCCACTAGAATCAAGCTTTCAGTTGCTTTCAGCAGTTGGATACTGGTTGATAGCACGTGAGTGATGTCATTTGATCAAGTGTCTGGACCCTGACTTTGCTGCCAATGCTTGATGAATATTGTGCATACATGCAGTCCTGTGGTAGCTTATTGGGTCCTCTGGGTCCCTGTGCCCAAATGCCACTGATGCTCTACTACAAGCAGTCCCTCCATGGCAGGAAGTAACTGAAACAGAGAGGGATGTTCTGCATGTAAACACCCTTTGACCATATCCTGACTTGAGGGATGTGTACAGTTCCTGGTGTTGTCTACACATCCTCAAGTTACAAACAGCTCAGAGTCTGTGCTGCAGCCACATGGTCCTCTGTATGCTCCTATAGAGAGATGAGAGAGTAGGCCCCAATCATCTTCATAACATATTGGAAGTTTGCCAAAGTGAAATGTCCTCCATCGTAGCACTTGACCTTGAAATGGATCTAGAGCTTCTGTGTTCATTCAGTTCATACGTTCGTACGTCATTCTGCTGTGTTTTCTCATTTTCTCTCTTGTATCGTGTTCTGTCCTTGCACTGTTTCAAACGGACTTCCTGTCAAAAAAGGCCCCAAAAATAGTGCCCACTGGTCTTAAAACTCCATCCCTAAAGCATTAAAAAGTCTTCAGTGTGGCTGTGGGAAGCCTGCAACAGATCTAGCTTGGTGCTAATGTTGATCTGTTTCCTGTCTCAGGAGTCCTTCAACAATGTCAAACAGTGGCTACAAGAGATTGACCGCTATGCCAGTGAAAATGTCAACAAGCTATTGGTTGGGAACAAGTGTGACCTGACGACAAAGAAGGTGGTGGATTACACAACAGCAAAGGTAAGGCGTTTTCTGTGCTGCGTCCTGTCTGCTGGCAGGGAGAATTAGTACAACATGTAGATGTCTTACTTAAGATGGCCTATGATGGCTTACCCTTAAAAACCTCCCTCTTAAAATGAGAAACTCTGATAGGCTGGTCCTAGCTGAGGGTCTGGAGGGAGCCTTTACAGGTGTGACCCAGAGCCACAGCACCTATATCACACTAAACTATAGCAAACATCAATAAATCAAAATGTATTTATATAGCACCTGTCAAACAAATCAAATGCAATTCAAAGTTGACAAAACTAAAAATGGACATTAGAGATGATGCACACCAAAACAACCAGAAAAGCATAAAAGATAATACAAGCAAATAATAGAATAGAATACTACACAAAATAAATGTATAATAAAATAGTAAAAATGTTAAAAATAAATAAAATAAATGGTAATAATCAGCAATAAAATTTTTATAAAATAGAAATAGAATAAAATAATAATAAAATAAGCATAAATAATAAAACCATAGAATTATAAAACATTACATAAAAGCCAGACTAAATAGATGGGTTTTTAGTTTACGTCTAAAAAGCTCAATATTTTCAGCTCTTCTCAGATCCTCTGGAAGGCTGTTCCAGCGGCTCGGAGCGTAATGGCTGAAAGCAGTGTCACCATGATGGCAGCAGAGTTTTTGACATGTTGTTCGGAGTGCTCTTAGCAGCACAAACACAGTTTCATTCAGCTTAAGGCCTCAGCATGCTTCAAATGAAGTAGTTTGTATAACTTGACAGACGGGTTTCTGCCTGCTCTGAACGGCCTCACTGGAAAACGGGTTAATAGCCTCCAGACATCCATGTTGCACTGCCTTAACAAATCCCAAAGTGACAGAAGTGACGGGGGGGGGTGCGCCCACCTGCCCACCTACTTTCTCACCTCCACACATCTGACCAACCAGTGCGTGAGGTGGGCACGATTGGCAGATTGTCTGTTTGAGAAAGGTGTAATACCTGTAATATTTCAGGTTATACTCTCAAGTTTCTGCTCCTGCACTTGTTCCTATTTAAAGACCCCCTCCTTTTAAAGATTATTTGTGTCACAAAACTAGAAAAACATTCTTAAAATGACATCCCTCATTGGATAATTCCAAATCTATAAATATGTAAATATTGTTTGAAATGAAATGTTGAACTACTGAACACAAGATAAAGATGAGAAGAATTAATAACCGACATCTTATTAAATACACCTGTTCACCAGATTCTCATCCTCATGGTGGAGCTATTGTTATTTCTTTTAGTACAAAGCTTCAGTTAGCTAGCTAGCTTCAGGGCTGTAACTCAGCTGCTGCTAAACAAACCTCTGACTGCTGCCTGGTTCTGGAGAAGCATTTATTGTCTAACGACCTGTAGCTCATATTAAACCGTGACTGTTACATTCACGGTTTCCTGCTGACCAGCACACCTGCCAGTCCTGAGCTGTAGACACTCTGAAAAGCTTTGTTTTGTCCTGTGTCGTGTTGACTGAAGCCAACATGGACCATACGACCAACATGATGTATTTGTTCTTTGTCATCTGCGCAAAAATAAAAAAGTAAAGCTAAACTCCTGACCCCCGTCCCTCCATTGTGTCCAGGAATTTGCAGACTCTCTGGGCATCCCCTTTTTGGAAACCAGCGCCAAGAACGCCACCAATGTGGAGCAGGCCTTCATGACCATGGCTGCCGAAATTAAGAAGAGGATGGGCCCCGGGGCCACAGCCGGAGGAGGGGAGAAGCCCAACGTGAAGCTGACCCCCGGCACTACTGTCAAGACTTCATCAGGAGGATGCTGCTGAGAGAGAAACCACTTCCACTTTGACCCCCCGACTCTCTCACTCTGCAGGTCTGTCAGCCAAACTCCACTGTGTCCCATCAAAGCCCTACCACAACCAGACCGGACAGGAAGACATGACTCCCCACATGTCCATGTGAGAACAAGATGAAGTTTGCCTGTATTTGTACTGTACATAATATAGCCGCACTACCAAAAACAAATAAAGCCTCCTTCTTGTCATACTGTCCTGTTATTGATGACAAATTGTACAGATAGGTGATGATTCAACCCAGCCAACTCCCCATCAGCCCCTGTCCCCGACCTCTCAGACTACTCTTTTATTTGACCCTCTGAATGCAGGTTCATAAGAACTGTGTGTGTGTGTGTGAGAATGTTTCTCTGCATTCCTACAGCAGGGTTGGTAAATGTATCTGTTTCATGAAGCTTTCTTTTGTTTCTCTCTTCCTTCAGTGATTATTTAGCTGTTTGTATCAGCATGTGTCTGTCAGTCTGTACCCATTCAAAGGTGTTTTTTCTTTTTCTCACCAACCTCTGCACAGCAGTGTCTCAGTCCAGCGTCTGAAGTCTAGTGCAACAGTATATGTACATAAACATTATGTATATATTACGGACTTGCCAGTTCTGTAGTGTTCAATACGTTATTGGGGTAGTCTTTACTCTTTACTCTGCATTAAATTTGTCTCTGCTGAAGACAAACAAGTTTGTTGCTCAACATGTAACACTTTGAAAATGTACCACAACTGAAAATAAATATCGTACAACCAGACTGTATGAAACAGGAGGACCTGTCTGCAATTCTTGGTGAGATGTGTAGAAAACCTGTTGGAATTATTTATTCTACATTCATTTGGCATAATACTGCCAGTTACATAGGGTCTGTTTGCCAATTGCTGTATAATATCAGTACAGAATTGCATATATAAAATACAATGTTCTTGTTTTCATAATAAAGGCAACTGAACTCAGTTTGAAAGGAACTCTGGGACCAGTGTTTGCTATATGGATTAGAATGTTATAATGGTGCTCAATTGTGCAGCTGTATATGGAGGTTAGGACATTGTTAGCACAATAGTCATAAATGCCACTCATTAGCTAGTAAACCTCGATCCTAAACTGCTAGCGTGGCCTAGTTTCTACTCAACCCAAGTCGGCAGATTTCACAGGAAATCCCCCAAAGTTCCAGTCTGCTGGTCTACATACCAGAGTCACTGGAGTGCCAGTTACCTTCAGGAGTGAGGAAGCATCTGAGCCAGCACTTCTGTAAAACATGGTGTCTTAAATGTTGCCAAAGAGAAACACACTGATTCCCCCATGTGATCAGACTCCCCAGAAACCTTTAAAACAGGTGTGTTCACCCAGTGTGTAACAGAAAATGCAGGTGGAGTGAAACCTGGGGTGATTACAACAGTTAGTCCTGCTTTTGGAATGTACATTTAGTCAAATGGGAAGAATGTCTGCCAAAAGCAGACACTTCTTCCTAAACCAAACATGAGTATGATTTTCAGGACTAGTACAGGTGTGTACAAGTATTTTGAAAAGGAGAAGACAGATATATAGTTGGAATACTATGTGACTGTGTAATAGCAGCTATGTTGCATAAATCATAAAAACAAACAAAAGGTAGAGAAGTACATGTATGAAAGAAAGGAGGAAAAAAGTTAAGATAGTATGGAAAGGAAGAAAGCCAAGACAGGAGAGGAAGGGAAACGGAAGAAAAGAATCGGGGGGCAAAGAATGGGAAGAAAAATGGAAAAAGAAATGTATTAACATGGATAATGAACCTGTGCTAACTCAAGTAATTCCTCTTCATGTCTTACAGTATGTGGTCTGCTTATAGTGAAGATTTTATCTTTATGGACCTCTGCTGGCAACAAGCACAAACTGCAACAGCAGCATCAGCTTACAGTGAATATCAATCAGATCAATAGAACTCCAATATATTAATCATCATGAGCAGATACAGAGTAGACAGCATAGGTATAGTTGTATAAGTAGGGAATGGGGTTAATTAAGGGGGGTAATTAGTTTTTAAATAAAAGTAAAATAAAATGTAGGCCTACTCACAGTAAATGTTAACATGTTACATGGTCAATCAGGTACAATCAGAAGCATTAACATGTCAATGTTTACACTAGTGGATGAACATCACACCATTACCGGGTGTGACTGCATGTCCAAACCAACAATAAATCCCATTCCTATAGATGGACTCACTAGAATTACCCAGAAAAGGAGGACAAAACACAAACAGCAGAAGAAAACATCACCAGGTCAGACAACACGGACACCAAAATCTCTACAGCAGCTGCAGCCACACACACACACACACACGTGGAAATGATAATTCACGCTTTTATCTCATCTTGACTATTGGAACTCCCTCTTCACCTGCCTCAGCAGAACATTCCTGGGTTGTCTACAAGTAGTCCAAAATGCTGCTGCAGAGCTTTAGACCAGGTCCTCCAAAAGGTCTCATGATTTTGATTTCTCTTCACTGGCTTCCCATCAAATTGAGAATCCAGTTCAAAGTGTGATCACTTGTAGAGCTCTGAAGGCTCAGGAACCTGCTTACGTTAGAGATCTACTGCAGCCCTGGATCACCAGCAGGTCTCTAAGGTCCTCTGATCAGGGTCTGTTGGTTGTTCCTCAATCCAGGCAAAAACTAAAGGACTTTGAGGTTACCTTGAGTTACAGCAAGTTTTCATTTGAACTTTGAATGGATCTGAATACTTCCTCCACCACTGCCTGTTAGTTTCACCTCGACAAGGATCTCCAGCCTGGGTTTATTCAGTCAGAAGCATGCACGAAAATATGAACTGAGAGGTTGACTAACGCATTTGGTTTTACTGATGCATGCATTTGCTTATTCATTGCACCCTGCTAACTGCCAATGCGATAAACATACAGGCCCATACAAACAAAATAGTAATTTGTTATTTATCTGAAGAAATATTGTTTGCAGCTCTTTTTAAAGCCATGGAAAATAAGTACATAACAAACACTTCAAAACCAGAGTGGAAAATTATGACCTTTAAACAATTACGGACAAACCTTCACCGGAACCGACATTCGCGGGAAATATCAGATTAGGTGTGGCACATGTTTCCACTCAGAGGGGACGCTGTGTTGTTATATTGGTTTCTCTGTACATGAAATGCTCAGTAGTTTGTAAATACTTTTTTATTTCATTTTGAAATGACTGTTTTCTTTATTCTGATGTTCGTATTTACTTCTAAAATAGGGTAATATCTACACTGTAATCATACACCACCCTATTTTACAAGCAGTGGTTTCGTCCTAACTGGCGCGAAATGGAACAGCCCCGCCCACAATACAACTTCCAGCTGCGTCAAGTGAGCCGAATTCATGTAGAAAATGGCGGAAGTAAAGCGACTATGCCATCAAAATAAAAGATAATCGCAACATCTGAAGTCAGCTCTGGAGCGTAACGTTCGCGTAAGTGTTTTTATTGTGAAATGTGTTGGCCGGACGTACATTCCTTGTTTGTAGCTGCTTACCGCGTCGGGCTGGACCAACACTGTACTTACTGCAGAGCCCCAACGTGGTGTTCAAAGCAGCCTGATTATACATAGAGGCAGTATTTTTGGAATTTCTTGCAATATCTGCGGTCCTGCATACTCAGAAATTATATTAATAACCACTAGCAGGCTAGTTTAGCCAGCCACTTCAGAGAGTTAACGTTCTATGACTGCTTGAATAACATAACCGGCTTGTGGAACTCGCGACAAGTAGCTGTTTTATTGAGCAAAAAGACATTTTCTATTAAATAACGTTAACATTGAATTAGCCACATTAGACCAGTCGTCTACTTCGCTGTTGGCAACAATGAGCTGGTAAGTTTTTGCTTCATTTTGCTTCTAATTTTGTGTCGGTGTAACGTTTAACGTCGTTAGGCAGTAATAGCCTACTTCAGCTATCTGTTAAAGAACGGACCAGTAAGAATGTGTAGGATGGGTCAATGTTTTGTTCACTCATTGTAAATCTCTTCATTTAATTTCCGAAGTTGAAGGTCGAAATGCGGAAAGCCTTCTCACATTGGCTGGCGGGGAATCAGGAAAAGTTATCTTCATGTTTAAATAGATACGAAACAACATCATGTGTTGTGAATGGTTCTTCTTGTAGACTGCAGGTTAGTCATGTCCTGCCAAGTGACAGCTTTGCAGATACAACAGATCACACATGTGAACGCAGTTAGTCGTGCCTCCTGTAAAGCCAGCAGGAACAGTCCCCCTCTGGATTTCATGTGTGTTTTTCCTCATGCTGACAGCCTGAAGGAGGAAAGTCGAAGTGCCTCCCCTCACTGCCCCAAACCGGATGAGTCTGAGGAGCCGCGGGGCACCTCCATGGAGACTGGAGCTGCAAACGGTCAGTCACAAAAGACCCCATCTATGAGCCTCAGGGGCCTCAATGGAGCTTACTGGGGGGATTTCTTAAGCTAATCCAAGTTTAATTAATGAAGTCCACGGTTTCTATTAGAGAACAAATAATGAAGATATGTGGGGGTGTGGACTCACTTCAGATGATGGCCCAGCCTCAGCTTGACTATCACTGTTGTTTTTTTGAAGATGTCAAAGTCAAATCCGAGAATATGACGTCTGAAGGGCTCATCACAAAGGAAATGGTGGAAGAAGAGAAGCAGCTGATGGAGGAGGGGGAGAGGAAAGAGAAGGAGATGATGGAAAAGGTCTGTTGCTCGTTTTCTTCTTTAAAACCGTTTGTAAAACTGGGGCTGGGTATTGAATCGCCCATAGCACTAAGTCTCAAAAACTGTCAAGTACCCAAAGCTGGCATCAAGTGTCTGGTCACATTCAGAATCTTGTTCTTTGATTAAATAGTTTCGGATTTAAATCAAACAATTGCCAGTTCATTTGTCCAATTTATGTTCTTTAGACAGTTCTTTAGTTGTTTAGACAACATTTAAAGTTTGGCTTCTTTTGTTAAATGACAAAGGCTTTTGTAGGAGGACATATTCCTCAAAGTGTCATTTTGGTATAGGTACAAAAACTCGTATGGTATTGGCACTAGTATCAAAAATGTTCTCCAGCCCTAATCTTGTCCAAAACGTCTCTGTCATTAATTATTTCACAACGCTCACCACAAGGCCCGGGAATCATGGGAGAGGGATTCTCATGACATGCGCTTCAAGAGACTGCAGCATTTGCTTCAGAAGAGCAACATCTACTCTAAGTTCCTGCTGACTAAAATGGAGCAGCAACAGAATGAGGTACAGTAGGTGTGAAACCCTAACTAGCTGTTCTGTGGTACCACCTGCTGGCTGCTGCTGAATCACCACCAACACCTCACACAACGTTCTTCTGTCAACGATTTCAGGAGGACCTCAGGAAGGAGAAACTTGAAAAGAAGGCCATGAAGGTAAGGGAAGTTCTACTGCAAAACCATTTGAGCTTAGCATGAAAATACTCTTCTAACCTTATTCATATGTCTTTTCGATGCAGACCACAAACAGTGCGGAGCCTGAGAAAGGTGAGGACATCTTCTATTCTAGATATTTGCTCTGATACTAAATATAGCATGAACAGCTGTTAATAAAAGTGAATTCTCCAATAAATACTGATATTTACAAATTAACAGTTGAAGTGATTATGATAAACCCTGGTTACTGTTGAACTAGATAAAAAGAAGAGGAGGAGGGATGAAGACTACAAAATAGCAGATGTCATGTCTAAAGAAGTAAGGTCTCTTTTGAATTAGTGTGTGTTTTGTAGATTTCTCATTTACTGATCTGCTCACTTTGGTTCTGCTTGATTTTGTTTTCCAGGAAATCATGTCGCAAGCAAAGAAAGCAAAGGTGGAGAAAGTGGTAACGGTTAATTTTTTTCCTTCTTGGTAGATGAGCTGTCAAGACATTTTAATAGTCCAGCAGGGGATAGATTTTAAATTGAAATAGAAAAGTAGGCATCATTGAATGTAACACATCCACCCATACATGTATATATCAAAACTTTCAGGACGAGGCACCGGCCCAGAAGAAACTACAAGCTGAGGATATCGAGAAGATGAGTGATTCCAACCAAGACATTAAGAACCGTCTGTCGGAGACGGTGCGAGACAACGCCAAGCATCTCCTGCATCCTCACAGGAAGGTGAACGGCCAGCCGGTTCCCGCCCAGCAACCACAGCTCTTCACAGGAGGGGTCATGAGGTGGTACCAGATCGAAGGCATCGAGTGGCTGAGGGTCAGTAGGGCTTGACCAACATGTCATTGTGGGAAGTGATGATCTATCCGTTAGTTAGTTTGATTCCCCCCCTTCCTCTGCCACGTACACTGTTTTTTAGGCCACTTCAGAACCAGAGAAACAGATTGAAATTAAGTTTCAAAGTTCATTCTTGACCTTAGAAATAGTAGTAGTAATATAACTCTCAACTCAAGGTCCATTTAGTAGCTGTTCTGGAGCTTTCGATCATATAACATGGTCTTCCATCAGCGGAGGGAGTTTCCTTTTTCCATGAGCACTTTGGCTTAGTTTCAGAGTTCATCGAAGTTTGGCAGGAAGTGCCATGCCGTCTGTCTGCAGTAAAAAGCAGTTATCACCCTGTTATTAAAGGGCACCTCCAGCCATTTAGTCTTGCACTTCTTGCAAGAGAGAGCAGGGAGTCCTTCAGGANCCAGAATGAATGAAACGAACTCACGGGGGGAGTAGAAGGGTTTGCAGTTTATGAAGAAAGTTTCCAGATCAGGAGAACAGTACTGATGAATCACTGTCACATCGTTACACCAGCCACTGTTAGTGTAAAAACAGATACCTCCACCTTTCGCTTTGCCTGAGAGTTCTGTGTCGCGGTCCGCTCTGAGGAGTTGGAAGCCTGCCAGCTGCAGCGCAGAGTCCGGTACCGATTCACACAGCCACGTCTCCGTGAAACACAAAACGGAAGATGAAGAAACGTCCCTGTTTTTCCCCACCAGTAGCTGAAGTTCGTCCAGTTTATTGCACAGTGAACGCACATTGGAGAGAAATATTGCCGGTAGCGGTGTTCGAAGTCCGCGCCGGCGAAGACGCACAAGCGCACCGGCACGTTTCCCTCTCCTCCGGCGTTTCACTGCGTGGACAAAGGTGAGGGCACCTTTGACCAGAATGTTAAGTAATTCCACGCATGGGGCGAGGAAGGTTGGAAATGAAACCACAGAAGTTGTATCCCTGATGATCATGAGCTCTTCTCTGGTGAAAGAGCTCCGGGTACCACGGCAGAAAACCGAATTAACAAGCAAAACAAGAAAAAACAACGCGCACCAACACACCGAGGCAGCCATCTGCGGCGCCATCTTAAAAACCATGATGGGTGTAGTTAGTAGATGTTGACCAAAACACTAACCAAACTAAATATAATGACTCTGTGACTTGGGGCGTTTTCACACCTAACCTGTTTGGTTTGGTTTGGTTAAATTGAACCCTGGCGCGTTTGCCCATTTAGTGCGGTTCGTTTGGGCAGGTGCGAACACAGTAGTCACACTCGGGTGCAGACCAAAACAACCGTACCGAGACCCTTTAGAAGAGGTGGTCTTAGTCAGTTCGTTTGTGGTGGGAACGTGATCCCACCTCGAACCGACCCGACTACTCGGTATATTCCGCAAGTTTGAGTTAAACGGCTCCTGTAGCCAGGTGTGCTTTGCATTCTGTGATGCGGCAGAACCCGCAAACTGTTTCTAGTAGTAGCAGCTAGCTGGAGAACAAACCAGCAATGTTTCTCTCACAGAAATATGCACTTGTTCACAACACTGTATTTACTTTCTTCATCTTTGGTTTTACTGGCGGACTACAAACCAACGTCAATGGTGCATGCCGCCACCTACTGTACCGGAGTGTGTGACCAATAAGCGGAATAAACGTTATCACGTGGTTTGCAGTGATGCATTCAGGATTTTTCTGTGTGTGAAAAGAAACCAAACCAAGGGGAAAACGCTCCAAGTCTACAAACTCATCAACTGTTTCGGACCAGAGCAACCCAACTATAGGTGTGAAAAAGCCCTTAATTTGCTGAAGTAAGTCACAGAGGCTCCAACAGGAGAAGTCACTGGATGCCTGCTGTTGTTGAGTGTGTGAGCTTGTGTTGTCCTCTGTGCTGTCAGATGCTGTGGGAGAATGGCATCAATGGGATCCTGGCTGATGAGATGGGACTGGGAAAGACCATCCAGTGCATCGCTCACATCGCCATGATGATAGAAAAGAAAGTGATGGGCCCCTTCCTGGTGGTGGCCCCTCTCTCCACTCTGCCCAACTGGATCAATGAATTCAAGCGCTTCACACCAGAGGTAGGAGGACGTGTCATTGAGATGGCCCTCGTCTCATCAGGCTCGTGGAGCCAGATCTGAATGTCTGGTCCTTTAAAATGCATACAACTCAGCAGTGAAGACCACAGTGAATATAATAGTAAAATAGTCTGCCGCCACATTCAAAGGATTTGATAAACAAATTACAAGTAGAATCCTCATCAACCAGCTGTGCTCCATCACGTCTGTGGTGAATGGCACTGGCTGACCACTAACACAGTCTGTTAACCCCTTCAGTCCCAGGCCAAAAACTCCCAAGTCTCTCATTACCTTCAAATGTGGATATATTGCTGCTTTTTTCAGAAGAACCTGGACCATTTGAAAAGATTTCTTCCATTTCAGCTGCTGTAGTCATTGTTAAACATGAGAGCTCATTACTGTGAACTCACATTAACGTTAACTCAGGTTTCACTCAAATCAAACCAGGTCACTTATCTTTCTGACTTCACAGGGGTCAAAGGTCAACTCTAACTCTAACTAACATTGAACTCTTCACAGCCTCTTCTGCCATTAAGTAGAATGAGACACAACCGATTGTTGATGCTCACATGTCAATTGGATTGCCACAATAACACACAAGGTCAGCAGCAGTCTGAGCAGTGTCATGTGTTGGTCCCCAGGTGTCTGTGCTGCTTTACCACGGCCCCCAGCCAGAGAGGGCCAAGCTGCTGAAGCAGATACGCAGGCCCCATGGGCCCCTCAGCATGTGTCCTGTGGTTGTCACCTCCTTTGAGATCTCCATGATTGACAGAAAGCTCCTACAGGTAGGATCTCTGCTCTTCCTTTCCTTAACAAAGAAACCATTATTCCACCAATTTACATATAACTGCATGAAACGTACAGCTTTTACTGGGACAAATGTTCTTTTTGTTTTTTGTTTTTTTTTTAAGCTGCCATTGTTCACAGGCTATAAACTTTTACAAACCAAGGCATGTCTCCAAATGAGCTGTTTTTACAAAACTAACTGTGAAGAAGAGGAGCGTCTTGCTTCTGAATGTTAGCGAAGTCGCCTCTACAGTCATCCAGTTCGGCTGACAGAGTGAGCCACAGCAGCTGCGCGGTGTGCTGGGCTTTTCCAACTGACCTCTGACCAGGACGCACACTTTTTATTCCTCCGACTGTGTAGAAAAGGGATTTCACACCACAGATGATGAGCAAAGGCATTAAAACACGAGATAAAACCCAAGACTCATGTAGCTGAATTCATCCCTCCCTCCCCATTCCTGTTCCCTATTGAACAGGAATACTGTATATTCTCAGTATTATTATATTAGTAGTATTATATTTTCTGCTTTTCTTTGTCATATGTGATTGTAAACTGAATAGTTTTGGACAAATAAAACACACTTTTTGAATACCTCTTGGGCTGCCGGACATCATAGCAGGCAGCCTTCACTATTTTTATATACATTTTTAAAAATAATGGTCAGATGAATGGATATTGAAATGAGTATTATCTGTTTGTTGCTCCAGCGCCTACAGTGGAAGTACCTGATCGTGGACGAAGGCCACAGGATCAAAAACCTCAATTGTCGGCTGGTGCGGGAGCTGAAGATGCTGCCCACCGACAACAAGCTGCTGCTGACAGGCACGCCGCTGCAGAACAACCTGGCTGAGCTCTGGTCCCTCCTCAACTTCCTCCTGCCAGAGGTCTTTGATGACCTCAAGAGGTATGGAGCCACAGCATTTCAGTAGTTATTGATTACTCAGTGCTGATCCCAGTGCAGCTACTGCACAGTTATCACAATGGTTTTGGATCAAATTATGTTGACTTCTGTGTCCAAATGCATTGTTGCGTTTAGACTCATTTAAACAGTTGAAAATAGAACAGAATTCAACTTTGTTGTCCACCAAGGTTTGGCCCATCTGTCAGTCCATTAAAATATACGCATAGCACAGAGAGTAATAAAATACAAATACACCTTCAAAACAGATTTAAATAGTCTGTTTATCTGTGGGATAAATGCCTTCTTGTATACGGTCTTTGTGCTTTGCTGGCCTTATGGACAGCCCCCACCTGCTGCTCCTGTGCTCCTAGATTTATAGACTTCTGCTCAAATTTGCAGAAGTCTATAAACAAAGTGTAGTATGTAGTAGGAATATTCTGCAGAATCTACACTTTCCACTGGTTGACCGTAGATTCTGATGGACTGAGTGGCAAAGTCCTGTTTAGGTCAGCACTCTGCTGATGAAACCGTTTGATTTGGTTGTAATCAAACTTGACAATGGTCAATGGGGCAGGGGTGAAATTCTCATTCCCAGCCCATTCTCTCACATAATATTTCATGTCTTTAAGGTATTGGTGCGGGCCATTAGTGTGAAGGCCTCTCCTCACTGTGATCTTTTGGGGGCAGATGGTAGTTGACAGTGAAATGTTTGGTCGTCAGTCCAAACAGTGCTCCCGATCTCACTGTGAGACTTGGATCGACCAAACTCCCATTGTGACCCACGTCTACAAACCAACCAATCAGAATACAGCATGGAATGACACAGAATGCACTTGCCTATAGCTAAATATGTAGCTGCCACAGTGGCACATGTACATGTATGCTAAGTGCCATCCTTGAATGAAGTATAAATAAATAAATAAAAAGCTGAATTTTTTTTCTCTTTACATGGTAGTGCTATGATCCACCAGACATAGATCTCTCAATCTACCATGGCTTAAATCTGACACAGAGTGGGACAAAGGTTTCAGTGTGGAAGATACGACAGTGTGTCATCGGCTGATCAAACCTTTACACATGGCTCTCTTCTTCTTCTTCATGTCTGAATCAATCGCCTTGACTCATGACTTTTCTGATTCATGTATGCTGCTACTTGTTGAGCCTGAACTCATTACTCAGGTTTAACCTGTTGTTGACATGTTTGCTGTGCAGCTTTGAGTCGTGGTTTGACATCGACACCCTCGGTGAGGCTGAGAGCGTGGTGGCTGCTGAGCGCGAGCAGAACATCCTGAGCATGTTGCACCAGGTCAGTCCTCCAAACCATCACCGCACACACACACTTACATTAGAATGGGTTAATTAAGTAAGTTTAATAGAGAGACCTGAGTACAGCAGAGAAAGAACTAAACCTAACCAGAGGCGATCCCAGACGTCACTGAACAGTTTCAGTTTATTTGCATGTTGCATTGACATCATGTATCTGGATTTTTTGCCTCTGAATTCAACTCTTCGCATTTTTAATAACTCGTTTTGACTTTTATTTTTCAGTGTTCACAAATTCAGAATCAAATTTATTTATTTTTTTAAATTCCTCAAATTTGATGGTCCAAATTCAGATCCCAAATTTCAGTTTAAACATCCAGGATACCAAGGATAAGCAATCGATTCTGTCTCATATCCAACCAACATCCAGCAGCCTTCCTGTAATATCAAGCTTCGGCGTCACATGACCAATGGAGCCGAACTTGATTGGCTGGATCAAGTTGTTTTAAGGTAGTCAAGTCATAGTCGAGCACAGAAACATGAACACATATAGAGTTTTTCATCACGTTCGATTGGCCTCCTTAGGGTTTCTGTGGATCCAGAAAAAAATGCATTTTTTGAAGGTTTTCTCTTGTTTCAGATTCTTACTCCGTTCCTGCTGAGGAGGCTGAAGTCTGACGTGACGCTGGAGGTTCCTCCTAAGAAGGAGATCATTGTTTACGCTCCTTTGACAGCCAAACAGGAAGCCTTTTACACCGCTGTGGTGAACAAAACCATCACCAAGATGCTGGGCCAGGAAAAGGTAACAGCATGTAGCATTCATTAATATGGTGACAGGATCTGGAGTCTGGACTGTAAATTGGTTCATTTTCCATCAGTCACACAGTGGAGTGCCAACATCCCTACACTATATAGTTCTGTTGTTGAATACCAGTTTTTCACTCCATCTTTTGAACCTTTTGTAGGGCAGATATATCGACTGATACTGACTGTGTATATGTTGGCTGAAGTTCCACTCTGTACAATTTTTGGTCAGAATTCTTTACAAAAACACGTTTACGCGAGTGTCTAAAGTAGGCCGTGTTACTATTTCCATGTCTTTATATATCGCCTTGTGTTTCTCTTTAGGTCTCATGTAAAGCACTTTGAATTGGCTTTTTGTTGAAAGGTGCAAGACAAATAAACCTGCCTTGCCTTATTTGAGCAGTGCATAAACTGTTGCAGTAGGTGGCGGAGCTCTGCCTTATCAGTGCATGTCAACTTACATCAGTGTCTTGAGGTTGACATGAGTAATTTTTTATATGTCACTTTTTTAAATGGTCAGTTTAATCACCATCCAAAGAAGTGTCAGTAAAAGCTAAATGATTGATGTGTCTCCTCTCTTGGTTTATTCAGATGGAGGCTCCTGTAGCGGTGACGTCGAGTGGCAGGCCAAAGCGTCACAGTCGAAAGGTGGTGGACTACAGAGAAAACAATGGAGACACGGCGTCTGACCTGGAGAAATATCTGGAGAGGGTCCGTAAGGAGCTTGAGCAGAGGTCAGCACTTGTTGTAACCTCTGTTTGAAAGCGCTGGTTGTTTAACAAACCAGGCCATGTTCTGGAGACGTGTCCTCCTGTTACACGAGCAGCCCTGCCTGTGGCTATGTATCAGTCCAACTTGAATCTGCTCACACTTTCTCTGGTCTCCTCCAGCTCCCCTCCAGTGCTTGCTGTCCAGAGTCCGCTGCACGCCCAGATCAACCTGAAGCTGCAGAACATTCTCATGCTGCTGAAGAGGTGCTCTAACCATCCCTACCTGGTGGAGTACCCCCTCGACCCTTCCACACAGGAGTTCAAGGTAAGGCACAGTCACGTGTCCTTCGTTGCTACAGTAACGTTGGTTCTACAGGTGCTGTTTAACTTAGGAGTATTCCCAATGCTGGTGGTTCTCAGCAGGAATGCTACAATATGTTGATTTCTAATCAAACTGAGTGAAGGTCGATGAAGACGAGGAACAGAATAGTGATATTAAAGAAGCACAGTTGCTTTGACTGCCAGGTACTTGTCTGTGTGATGCCTTCTTCACATACTGTACACCATGCTGTCCTCCCTGCAGATTGATGAACAGCTGGTGCAGAGCTCTGGGAAGTTTCTCATACTGGACAGACTGCTGCCTGCGCTGAAGAAACGGGGACATAAGGTGAAACAGGATGTAACTAAACATCACTGAAGACTTAGTTCTTAGTAAATCTGGCCCATAGTTGAATGGTCAAATGTTCCCTGCAGCTGTCATTGAGTTTGTAGCCTCTGCGTGTATTCAGCACCTGATTTATTAAGACAAGCTCATTACACAGTCCGCTCCTGGATTGATCCTGGTGCTGCACCTCCAGCTCATAGGTACAGTTCAGAGGTGGGATTTGTATGAAACCACGAAGCTCTGCTGTTCAACTCTACCTGAGAAAAACTATTACTCAAAATATGACGTATAAAATGATGATATTCTTATCTTTAGCATATATCTAATTGTTGATAGATTAGGAGGCACTAAACACATTCATGTGAAATGACAAAAAAATAAAGTGATCAAATTTCTGATTCAATGCTGTTTGATGGATTTCAACAGAGTTTAGATAGACTTGAATGTTTTTGTCAGACCTGGCAGTAAACAACAGTGAGATTTTAAAACAGGTCCAGAAGTCAGGGAAACAAATATCACTTTGGAGCACAACAGTACAAATGTGTTCAGAATATAAGAAGGTTCAATCTAGCAGTCATGATCAAAAGACCAGTTCAATCCGTTATGGAACCCTTTCTGCTCCATGGTAGTGAAGTGAAGCCCACAAACAAGTCTCCATCTTGAGAAATGGGAAAAGCATCAAATTAAAGATGCACATGCTGAACTGTGTGAAAGCATCCTGCAGGTGCACAAGCCTAATAACTAATGGACTAATAATAACTAATAACGCCGCAGATCTGAATTCGGCCAAGTTCCATTATTCATCACAGACGATCAATTAAATATTGGCTTCATCTAAAACAAAGTGAGCCTGTGAAGCTGTTTGATCATCCAGTTGTATGGTTCCTATATGTTAAATATCAGCATATCAAAAACTTGAAACATGCAGTGAAGGGGTTTAGCATGTATTAGCAGCTGTTTATTTCCAGCTAAGCTCACAGCGGAGTGTGGAAGGTGGTGTTGCTCAGTCTGCTTTTTGGAGAGAGAGAGAGAGAGAGAGAGAAAAGAACATACAGTAGTACAGTTCCACATAGAGATGTGTAGTAATAGTAGTGGTAATGGTATTGATGTAAATATTAATAAAAATAATACTAATAGCAAT
>LKNJ01005152.1:17417-43740 GCA_002120245.1 Maccullochella peelii | reverse complement strand
AATTAGATTCACACTGTCGAGCCAAAATGTCCCAAAATATGAGAAGCGTTAATATTCCTGGGTGAAACAAAGAGGATTTCACGGCTGCACTTTGAATCCTCAACACATTTTCTGCAGCATTCAGTGCAAATGAGCGAAATCTATTGAAGAGCGCTTAGTTCTGATGAATACATTACAGGCTGCCAGCAGAGGGCAGCGTGAGCTCCATTACCTGAATATCTGCAGCATTAACGGGTTAATAATATGAGGATGTTGACTTTCAGTACTTAATGAGGTTTATTACAAGTTAGTTACGTTTTTACTAAATTATTTTCACATCATATTTAGAAAAATCTGTGCCTCAAATATCCAAATGAATCATTTGCTAA
Organism: Maccullochella peelii; assembly: GCA_002120245.1. Taxonomy (NCBI): domain Eukaryota; kingdom Metazoa; phylum Chordata; class Actinopteri; order Centrarchiformes; family Percichthyidae; genus Maccullochella; species Maccullochella peelii. The sequence goes on along the minus strand of LKNJ01005152.1, from coordinate 43,372 downwards.
GAAACCAGGAAGTCGGATCTCCTCACTTATATTATTATTATTATTATTATTATTATTATTGTGCGATGGAACAAGCGTTGCTGTTCGTGGAGCTTCAGACTCGTCTCCTCCACATTTAGTTTAAAGCTTTAGTTCCTTTAGAACAAAGAAATGATGTGTTATTATAGATTAAGACCAAACTTTATTGATCCCTCACCAGCTGCCCAGCAGAATAGAAAGTGTTTCCACACTGCGGTATCGGGACTTTGTGAGGACTCTGAGTCTGCAGGGCTCTGTGAACAGACTCTGGTGAGACCTTCACCTTGGTGTCTGCAGTAAATATTTGCAGAGAGTCAGAAGCTGAATCAGATTGACAGAAACTTCAGCGCGTTTAACGTTTAAATCACTTTTTATTCGTTCTCATGATGCTGTCGGTTAGTTCTGTGTTTCAGGATGTGACCTCTGACCTCTGACCTGAACAGCCGCTCATTTACACAGCTGACGTCTTTCCAAACAGCTCAGGAACAAAAGTCCACTCAGTCACAGAGTTGCCGTGGGACAAATATTCCCTCAGTGCGACTGCCAGGCTGCAGTCCACAGGTTAGGATCCATCTTGTTTTAAGAACATATTCAGATTTCCTCTGGCGCCACCACCAGGTAGAAAACAACATCTAAACATCTGGATATAATCTAAACTTTTCATTTAAATGAGGAACTGTTCGATCAATCGAAGAGATCAGAGAATCAGATCAGACGGCTCCAGCTTTCTTTTCTCCATTTATTAATTGAAGGAAACAGCCGAACCTTCAGGAACATCTGTGCAAAAACACTTTAAACTGCACATATTTATATTTAATAACTGTAATCTGGACATGAGCCGTGTCCTGATCCTGAACGCAGCTCGTGAGTCAAAGTCAACATGTTGAGGACTCACATTAAGCAGGTCCCACTCATACTTTGACCCTTTGGTCAATAAACCCCCCACCCACACACACACACACACACACACACAGAGAGAGAGAAAGAGAGACAGGTCGAGACCCAGAGACAGACTGAAGACGGAGTCTGCTGGATTTGGTTCTGAGGTTCTGCTTGGAGGTCTGGATCATGGTGGACCCAACATCTAAACCAGCTGCTGTTCTCCTGCTGTTCCTGCTGCACGACTGCCTGGCAGAACATGGTACCTCAGAGTACTTCAGAGTACTTCTTATTACTGTAGTAGAGGTAGTAATACTGGCAGTAAATCAGTCGGTAATAATCAGCTGTTTCAAAATGTTTAATATGTAGAAATATTATTTAATGTGGAGGATTTATTTTCTTCTTCCTTTAAACTGACAGAAAACTAAACATTTCCACATTTTTATTCTCACAATTTGACTTTAATCTTAAACCAGAACCAGAGGAGGAAAGTTACCGAGTACATTTACTACTTGTGTACTTGTACTGCAGTTCAGAGTACTTTTCACTGCACTACATCTGCCAGCTGCTGAAGAATTTACAGGCAGAACATGTGACGAGTATAAATATTGTGCATCGTTACAGATTCAACATTAAAATACTACAATAGCGTATTAGTTTTTAAACTATGAGTACTTTTACTTACAATACTTTTACTTATAACAGAGTATTTATACACTACAGTACTGTTACTCTTACTGAAGTAAAGGGTCCGAGTACTTCTTCTTCTTCACTCTGCGGTGTTCGAACTACACGCGGCGGCTGCTGGCTGAAACTAATCAATACAATCTGACGACCAGGAAAGAAATCGTCTCGTCCGTAAAATGTTCAGTTTGCCTCCCTGAGAGAAACGGCTCTGAAGGCACCATGAAAAGCAGCAGAGAGGAAGCTAAGCTGTCTGCCTGTCTCTGTCTGTCTGCCTGTCTCTGTCTGTCTGCCTGTCTGTCTGTCTCTCTGTCTGCCTGTCTGTCTGTCTGCAGTCTTCCTCGACAGCCAGCGGGCCTCGCAGGTGTTGGTCAGGAGCCGTCGGGCCAATAAGATGTTTGAGGAGATGAAACCAGGTAACAAACGAAGCGACGTTCAAAGTACAGATCAATAACATTTATGATCAATAACATTTATGATCAATAACATTTGTGTCGCCCTGACAGTGTAACTAAGTACTTTTACTCAAGTACTTTACTGTGCTACTTCCTACTTGTACTGCACTACACGTGTCTGACAGCGTTAGTTACTTTGCAGATTCAGATTATTAAAACTAAATATAATCCAGTAATAAATGATGACGTATTTATACACATGAATATATATTATTCTGCATAATGACAACTTTTACTTTTGGTACTTTAAGTATATTTTGATGCTGATACTTTTGTACTTTTACTGAGGTAAGATTTTAAACGCAGGACTTTTACTTGTAAGAGAGTATTTCTACACTGTAGTATTACTACTTTTAGTCAAGTGAAAGATCTGAGTACCACCGAGTATTAGTATTAGTGAGTATTAGTATTAATGAGTATTAGTATTAGTGAGTATTAGTATTAATGGGTATTATTCCTCACTAGGGAACCTGGAGAGAGAGTGTGTTGAGGAAATCTGTGACCACGAAGAAGCCCGAGAGGTGTTCGAACGGCCGGATAAAACAGTACGACTCCACTTTGTTCTGATGTCATTCACTGTTCTGTCGCCTTGAGTTACTGCAGTACTCGCAGTACTCGTGGTGAAAGTACTCGCAGTACTGCTGAGTCTAACCTGACACTCTCTCCTCTCCAGGAGAACTTCTGGGTGAAGTACCTGGGTAAGTACTGCGTCAGCACACAGACAGGAAGTAACACCTGGGAGAGTTCAGCAGCGCGGCGACGTGCAGCCTGAAATAAAAGCAGAGAAGAAGAGTTTCATTTGTTATTTGTTGAAGTTTAATCAGATGTGAACTGCAAACATGAACAAAGTCCAGAACAGATCACACACACACAACCCAGAGTACACAAACATCCAGCTGTCTGTCTGCCTGTCTGTCTGTCTGTCTGCCTGTCTGTCCCTCAGACTGTAAAGGAACCCAAATAAGAAGAACAAAAGAGAACATCAACATCATCAGACAGTGTATAGAAGGTAAATACAAACATGTGACGTAACAAAGTTCATCTTATAAAATATACATGTATTGACCAAGTGTGTGTGTGTGTGTGTGTGTGTGTGTGTGTGTGTGCGTGTGTGTGTGCAGGCCAGTGTATTTCTGGTGTGGGGGTGAACTATGAAGGAAATGTCAGCATCACAGAATCAGGGAGACTGTGTCAGCGCTGGAGGTCCAGCTTCCCACATCCCATCATCAGGTACCGGACTAACCGACCTTTTGACTCCCTTAATGAGTTATTAGCTGTCTGTCTGCTCACCTGTCTGTCTGTCTGTAGGGAGTATAATACTTCAGAGCCGAACAGCATCCTGCACGAGAACTTCTGTCGAAACCCCGACAAGCGCCCGGGGGGACCCTGGTGTTTCACCAAAGACCCGACAGTCCAGAAAGAGACCTGCAGGGTACCGATATGTGGCAAGTATCTGTTTACTAACGTAAACTAGTCCTTCTAGTACCCATATCACACTACTACAGTACTATATGTACAAGTACAAGTCGCAGGTTCTGGTCGATGAAAACACACGCTGGCTTTCTCCGTCCAGGTGAGGCCTTCGTCCCGCCCACTCTGGCCCCTGAACCAGTCAAAACTGCCACCTGTTTACCAAATTATGGCATAGACTACGTTGGCGACCTGGCCGTCACCCTGGGAGGCCACACCTGTTTGCAGTGGTCATCGGCGGAGGCCAAGACCCTCAGCCAGGGCAAGGAGTTCATCCCCGAGGTCAGTCTGCAGGGCAACAAGTGTCGTAACCCTGACAACGACCCCGAGGGCCCCTGGTGCTACGTGGAGGTTTCTGGAAACGTGACGCTGGACTACTGCGACCTCCACCTGTGTGGTAAATACTACAAGTACAAATCCACTCCGAGTACCAGTACTACCAGTGAACTCTCTGCCTGGGCTACCTCTCACCTGTCTGTCTCTCCACCCGTCTGTCTCCCAGAGGACCCGTTGGTTGGTGAAGTGCAGACGACAGAGACTGAAGGCAGGGAGCGCTCCGTCCTGAAGCCGGTCAGGAAAAACTTTTTCAGTCCTCGATCCTTCGGGGAGGGAGAGAGCGGTGAGCATCATTTAACATCAGCTGACTGGCTGATCAATAACTAGTCATTCAGCAGGTAACAGCCTGGCTGGTTAACTGATTAATTGACCGACTTGTTGACAGAAAGAGTGGAGTGACACTACGTCCCTGAGAAGCAGGGAAACTGGTTACTCACTGGTCAAATGGTTAAACGGCGAGTAAACTGACTGATAAACTAGCCGTCTGACTCCACAACTGACTAGTTAACAGCTTCACTGATTAGTTAACTGGTTTACTGACTGTTTAACTGGTACTAACTTACCGACTAGATAACTGACTGTTAAACAGGTTTGCGTTGGGGTCCTGCATCACATGTACATTATCCCTTACATATCGACTGGTTGGTTAACTGGTTTATCGACTGGCTGGTTAACTGGTTGACTGGTTTACTGGCTGGTTGTGTCGCAGTGTGTGGAGAGCGCCCCCTGTTTGAAAAGCAGAACAAACAGGACACGAAGGAGGAGGAGCTGCTGGAGTCATACAGAGACAAACGCATCGTTGGGGGCGACGACGCCGATGTGGCCTCGGCACCATGGTAACCGCACTCACGACAATAAGCCGTCACCATGGTAACCGCACTCACGACAATAAGCCGTCACCATGGTAACCGCACTTATTAAAAGATGATGGGTAGAATTACACGTACTGCTAAAACACACCAGAATGCCTTCATGAGAGCGTCTTCAGTCCGATACGGGACAAAAGTCTGAACTTGTTTGAACAGTAAACCCTGAATCCCGCTCCGCGACATGGCGCCCTGCGTATGAAGTGAATGTTGTTGCTTGCAGGCAGGTGATGCTGTATAAACGCAGCCCTCAGGAGCTGCTGTGTGGAGCCAGTCTGATCAGCGATCAGTGGATCGTCACCGCAGCTCACTGCGTCTTATACCCGCCCTGGAACAAGAACTTCACCACCAACGACATACTGGTCCGCCTGGGAAAACACAACAGGGCCAAGTACGACTTCCCGTCTGCACACATTCACGGACTGAACCGTTTCTTAGGTTAGAACAAGACTGATGAGAATATTTATCATAACTTTCCAGGTTTGAGCGCAGCACTGAGAGGATCGTGGCCATCGACGAAATCATCATCCACCCGAAGTACAACTGGAGGGAAAATCTGAACCGTGACATCGCTCTGCTGCACATGAGACGGCCAATCACATTCACCAATGAGATCCACCCCGTCTGCCTGCCCAGCAAGAAGGTCGCCATGACGTAAGACACACACAGAAACACGCCCTCCGTCAGCTGATATATCTTTAAAGAGTTGCCTGACTGTAGTTTCTCTCCGACAGTCTGATGACTGAAGGCTATAAGGGTCGAGTGACCGGTTGGGGGAACCTGAAGGAAACCTGGAACCCAGCAGCAAGAAATTTACCCACAGTCCTCCAGCAAATCCATCTACCAATCGTGGACCAGGACACCTGCCGCAGCTCCACATCAGTCAAGATCACAGACAACATGTTCTGTGCCGGTAACGTTTCTTTTTCTACTTCCTAACATGTGAACCAGTCTGCACGGCTCTCAGTCTGTCGGTCCGGACTGAAACCATGAAATTCTGTTCATGTTCCCCAGAGGATGAATCCTTTGGGGATTCTCTGACTTTCCGTCTAGCGCCACCAGCAGGTTGGCCTTTGTGTTTTAAGTGAAATATTATTGCTTTGTGACTGAATACCTACAGACACTCCCATCAGCCTCAGCTGCACTCAGAGATTACTGCTAATTAGCTAATGTTAGCATGCTAACACGCTAAACTAAGATGGTGAACATGTTAGCACACTTGTTGCTTTGAGCTAAATGCTAACTACAGCCTGATAGAGCTGCTAGCACGGCTTTAACACGCCAACACGTGACTTTCACCTGTGTGTCTGTGTGTGTGTGTGTGTGTGTGTGTGTTGCAGGTTATAAACCAGATGATTCAAAGCGTGGAGACGCCTGTGAGGGAGACAGCGGTGGACCGTTTGTGATGAAGGTGAGAACCATCTGACAGGAAGAAGAACTTTACAGCCTATTTAACATATATTAAACATTTAATAAAGGCTTAATAACAGACTATAATGTAGATTAATGGATTAGTGAACTCGGCCTCCTCCTGTGGACAAACACACAGTAAAACAGCTGTAATGATATAAAACGCATTTACAGGAGAGAAACTGCTCATTAATAAACACCAACAGTGTCTACGGCTGCTACTAACGACTGTTTTCTCGATTAATAACGGGTCAATGACATGTGATCAAATGTCAATACCTAAAGATACTCACTTTATTATCATATAAAACTAAATCTGGAAATGTTTTGACTGAAGCGTCCTTACAGCTGCTCACATTATAAAGCACTGCTGCTTACAGATTCCGTTACAGAATAATCAATCTATTATAATGACTTTTTTATGTATTGATTTGTCCGTCTGTGCAGTACCCGGCCGAGAACCGCTGGTACCAGATCGGCATCGTGTCGTGGGGCGAAGGCTGCGACCGGGACGGGAAGTACGGCTTCTACACTCACCTGTTCAGGATGAGCAGGTGGATTAGGAAGGTCATCGAGAGGTCAGGAGGCGACGACGACTAGACGGCGCTTCCTGTTCTCCCTGTCAAAGCAACATGATGCTAATAAAAGCCTGTCCACGTCCGTCCGGGGTCTGATTCAAGTCATGTGACACAAAGTGAACCTGTGACAGGTGTTCAACAACATTAAAGCACATTCAGAGTCTCATTTAACACCAACAGCTTTTATATCAGCAAAGCACAGATACAAAATCTCCAGTCTGCTAATAAGAGTAGTGTCGAACTTCACTGACAAACAGGTTTTTACATGTTCTGAAGGTGTGCAGGACACAGAGGGACACAATCAATCAGAGCGATCAGTTTCTGAGATGCAAGTAGTGTTCAGGCCAGAGTGGACATAAATATTAACCAAACAAACACGGACGCCTACCCACACAAACCAAACTTAAATATCAGTCTGTTGATTACGTTATGATTTAACCTATAAACTAGTGTAAAGTGACGAATCGTCACGCTGGAGAAGCTGCAGCCAGACAATGTTTGATTTATGACTAACTGTTGTTAGAGCTGCAACTAAAGATCAGTTTTATTATGGATTCATCTCTTTATTTTCTCATTTGGTTCAATGAAAATCACTTTTCCTGAAGCCCAAAACTCAAAGATCTTCAGTTTACAGAGACAGAAAATCAACACGTTCATATTTGAGAAGCTGGTTTGAAAAGCGACTTGGACAGCGAATCGACCGACTCGCCGTTTCAGCTTCACGGACACTTTCAGTCGCCGCCTTCGAACAACCAAGGTGACTAAACGTCGATCGTTTCTCCGCAGGAAGGAAATCGATGTAGAAAGTGATGATTTGTAAATCGATCGGCAGTCTGAGCTCATGAAACAACACAGTTTCCTCATCAAACATCTGGAGGATCAACGTCAGGCCTCGTCGGCCATCTCCACCACCACCTCGCTGTCAGCAGTCCTGTGTGTCAGCAGGTGTCTGTTCAGGTGAGTTTTGCGGGTGTAGCTCTTGGGACAGTAAACGCAGGCGTACGGACGGACGTCGCTGTGGGACAACATGTGCTTCTTCAGATCAAACTTCCTCCTTAAACATTTACCGCATTCTGGACACGAGAAGGGCTTCTCTCCTGGACGACAGACAGGCAGACAGAGAGGCAGACAGAGACAGACAGACAGGCAGAGGAAGACAGTTAGTTAGATAAATTGTTCCCTCAAATTACAAATTATTCCAGAAAAATGAGCAAATAAACACTTCTTTCATTCCGTCGTCTGGACGTTTCGAGTGTTCGCTTCGTTTCGCTGCTTCACGTCTGCAGCATCACAGTTTCTACCGTCAGTGTGTCAGAAAATAATGTTCGAACAACATGTCGGTCCTCAGTGAGAGTGTGGAGGGGACGAGGACACCAGGTGACAGGAAAGAAATGTAGTAAACTGAGTTTATTTATGCCACAAATCTTATATCGAGGTCCATTTAGCAGCTTCTTCTGGAGCTTTCAGACACAAGCTCTGACAAAAAGTCAGCAAGTCGGCTTTTGGACAAGAGACTCATTTGTGATGTGGGGCACAAATAAAAACTAATTAGTGTAAAAAACAGCAACTGAAAGCGACCCCCCCCACCCCACCCACCCACTTCACTTCAATGAGGACGCCGTGCTGGCAGCTGGTGGTGACGGTGTTCAGATGAGAGCTGTGTGTTTACACTCATGAGTCAGAGAGAGGCTCGGCCTGTAAAGTACTTTTACTAGTACTATACTAGTACTTACTAGTATACCTGAAGCCAGCTCTCCTGGGTTGTATGTCACTGTCACACCTGTACCTGAGACCCCCGTTGCCCCCCCGCGGTGTGTCTTACCGGTGTGGATCCGGCGGTGCTCGGTCAGGTGACAGGAGATGGAGAAGGCCTTCCCGCAGTCCTGGCAGACGTACGGCCGCTCGCCCGTGTGAGTCCTCATGTGTTTCTGCAGGTCGCCTCCGGACGGCCAGCCCTTCCCGCACACCGTGCACACGTACGGGCGCTCCCCGGTGTGCCGCCGCACGTGCACGTTGAGGCCGGCGAGCGCGGTGAAGTCTTTGGGGCAGTAGGGGCAGCGGTAGGGCCGCTCCCCGGTGTGCGTCCTCAGGTGGCCCTCCAGGCCGTCGCGGGTCTTGAAGCGCTTGCCGCACTGCGGACACAGGAAGCGGCTCTCGGTGGTGTGGCTGGCCCGGTGGGAGTGGAGGCCGGTCAGGGAGCCGTACGTCTTGCTGCACTGGTCACACTGGTATGAGCGGAACGTGTGCGTGCGCTGGTGGATCCGAAGCTGGGTCACTCCTGGAGAGCAGGGATCAGGGCGCAGCTTGTTAATGAGGTCTGGTCCACTTACTTCCTCCTTCTGGAGCTTTCAACTGTATCACATGGCCCTCAACAGCAGACTGAGTCAGTTAGACTTTATACTTTTACACTCACTGATCTGACAGTTTAAGAAACAGCTGCAGTTTACACGTTGAAGCTTCAGTAATAATACCACACGTCATAGATGAATCACCTCTAAGCAGTGAGTAAGTGGGCCTTGACTCATGCTGAGCTCTACCTGAGTGAGTTACCTGAGAAGGTCTGGTCACAGAAGCGGCAGTTGTAGCAGGGCTCGGCTCCCTCCACAGAGTGCGTCTGCAGGTGTCGCAGCAGCTGCGTCTGAGAGCTGAACGTCTGATCGCACACCGTGCAGGTGAGGTCCGGCAGCCGGTGCTGCAGCCGGTGGGCGTCTCTCTCCTTGGCCGACTCAAACACCTTATCACACCTGCTGCAGGTGAACCCTCCTTTGTCCAGGTGGGTCTGCTTGTGATTGGTCAGACTGGACAGGTGATGGAACTCCTTGTCACACTGGCCACACTGGTAGACGGGGCGGGCGCGGTGGCTGCGCTGGTGAGACAGGAGCTCGGCTTTTGTTTTGAAGATGGCGTTGCACTGGAAACAGGAGTGGGTCTTGGGGGGGCGGGGCTCCGGGGGGCTGGGCTCCGGGGGGCGGGGCTCCTCCTCACGACCAGCAGGTTGAGTCAGCAGGTTCACAGCTCCAGGTGTCGTTAAGGCTGAGCCGCAGGACTTATTGGTACGCAGGTGACGGATCACCTGCAGACAGCAGAGCAGAAGTAGGAAGAAGTATAAAATGGAAATACTCAAGTACAATTCTGATGTACTTGTACTTTGCTTAAGTACAATACTTGAGTAAAAGTACAGACAGGAAGACAAACTGACCTGAGAACGGTAGATAAAACATTTGCCACACTGAGGACACTTGTGAGCCACTCGCTGAGAATTATGGGAAATGCTGTACAGAGCATTAGCTGTGACCTCAGAGCAGGACTGATCTGATTGGTCGACTGTGAAGAAAGGCGGGAGTTAGAGAAGACATTCAGTGCATTTAGTTCATCTGTGTGTGTGTGTGTGTGTGTGTGTGTGTGTATGTGTGTTACCTGTGTCGTCTGATTGGTCTGCAAAGTTTCCAGGTGAGTCCTTCAACCTGACAGGAAATAAGGAGATTATTGGTTTGTGGACTCTGGAGGATCCAGCACCTGAGCTGGGACACAGCTGATGCCTCACCTGTCCACCTCCAGAATCACAGGTGTTAAAGCACATTCGTCGCCGCCCACTGCTGAACTCTCATTGGATGTCTCTTGCTCCTCTGGCGACACGGTCTGACCAATTACAGTCTCCTCTACCTCCTCCTCCTCCTGTTCGTCCTCCGTCATCACCACCACCTCCACCTTTACCAGCTCCACGTCCAGCTGGATGGGAGGATCTGATTGGACCTCTGTGTCGGTGGCAAGAGAGTCAGGATTGGTCAGTTTGGTGAAGAAGGGGTGGGACCAGGCTGAGAGGAGGATCTTCTCCGTGTCATGACCCACTGAGGAAAATAAATGTTAGATAATCAATAAATAACAATTATAAATAATAAATATGTATAAATATGTTCCTCTGTGATCGAGCTCTTTGTGGTTTAGTACCCGTGGTGGTTGCTTGCCCCAGTCGACAGCACTGATTGGTCAGTAGCTCCCTCAGATCCTCACTGTCGGCCTCCTGCAGACAGTCCTCCAGACCACCAGGGGCAGCATCGAGCCAGGAGGCAGCCTGAGAGACACAGAGTCAAAGCTGCTAACAGCTCATTCAGCACACGGTTTATAGGGAACGTTTGGACAAATGGAAAAGAAAGGCTAAAAACAGAGTTTTAGCTTGTTGTAGCTCACAGCTAACTCACTGACTCCATGGCAACATTATACTTCCTGTTTACATCCCTCGTAGCATTATGGGATCTGTAGGTCCGTGACAGACTTTGAAAACCCCTGATCTAGTGCCATCATCAGGTCAACATTCTTTGGTTTATGACCAAATACCTGCAGAACGAATGACATTCCCGTCAGCCTCAGCTGCACTGTGTGTTTACCGCTAATGTTAGCATGCTAACACGCTAAACTAAGATGTTGAACATTAAACCTGCTAAACATCAGCACATTTTACACTCTTACACCTGACACTGTTGCATTTATACTCCACAGTTCACGCATGTTGACTTTGTGTGCACGTGGATTCACTGAGCACCTGTTTGAAGTCGGGCACCGGGAACAGCTGCTCGATCCTGGACAGGAAGTCAGAAACGAGAGACTGGAGGGCCGAGTCAAAACTCTGGTCGAACACCTCCTGAAACAGACCGAGAAAACCACATCCGTTAGAGAGATGAAAAGGACTTGGACCCGCTTCAGTCTGTATAATGTTGCTGTAGCAGCATCGACCTGCAGGAGGCGCCGTCTGTCCGCCGGACTCTGTGTCAGTTTGTCAGTCAGAGCCGACAGAGCAGAACACCAGGCATCTCGCTCTTCATCCGGCTGCTGAGGAAACACAGACTGCTTTAAGCTTGTAGAGACGCCGAAGCTCTCTGAGGAATATCTGTGACAAACTGCCCCATTCAAAAAGCCCCCTCACCGTTGCCTCGGAGACGGAGTGGATTTTGTCCAGGTGGGCGTGGACGTCCTGTGGGTCCGGGTCACAGAGGGTCACCTGAAGCAAGAACACAGTGGAGGTGTCGTTTTGTGCTCTGCTCATGCTAAACATGTTAAAAACACAGGGACGGTTTTTAATGAAGTTCTGATATTTGAGTGGAGTTTGGTGCCGTTGGGATGATTTTATTGAGGTGAACACAAACCAAACCAGTCTGTCAACAGTGTCTCATGTATAAACATCACATTTACAATATAAATACGCGGCCATGTTTGAGAAACCCAGAAGGTGGTTTAACAGCATTTATCACTGTTCTGGAGGGAAAATATTCAGTCTGTTGGACAAAAACAAAGATTTTAAAGTTGAAACTCTGTTTCCTGATACAAAGATGGAAGCCAGAAAAGATATATGTCTTTGCTTAATTCATAAAGCAAAATGATTAATTAATTAACAAGATTTTATTATCAGTTATATTTGTCCATATTGATGTTACTGTCTATTATTTCATATGCTCATATAAAAAAAGACATTAACATGTTCCCTGTTAAGAAACCTGAACAGGAAACAGGTTAAAAATGTTCTTCTTGATGCAGTGGACAGAATATTTATTCGTGCAGAAATATCTTCACAACAGCAGGAAGTGAAGATCACCGGGTCTTTAGTTTTTAGGAAAATGGACGAGGAATGTTAAAACCGCAGGGCTGCGTTTGGTAGGATACTAAAATGAATAAAATGCAGTATGAACACTTTGACCAAAGCGGTCCATCAGGCTGCACGAGGACTTAAAACACAGTATAACATGAACACAATCAGGATTTAAATCAGGAAACCTGAGGAGAAGTGAGGTTTCTCACCCAGCTCTGATAAAACGGTCTTTTCTAACACAGACGCTGGTGTCACCTGAACGCAGTTTCTCTTCAACTTTCACCAAAGTAAAATGACTCATAGGTGTGGCAGCAAAACCACAGGTGTTTCTATTGATAACGATAATAAAAAAAATGATGATGGCTCTGTTCCATTTAGGTGTGCCAGCATGAGGCAGCATGCACATCGAGGCCCTGGCACGGGAACACTTCGATGACATGAAGCCATTAATAATGTTTTTATTAGTCTCACCTGTCTGACAAGTCCACGTGTTTTTATAGCCTGACTTTTTCTAATATTACTACTAACAGTGTGTTACCACATATTAACAGTGCGGAGCTTCTACTGCTCTGTGGTTTGGATAAAGACAATAAAACAGTCACCTTGGCTCTCAGCGCCAGCAGCAGCAGACTCCTCTGCCTGTCTGTCAGCAGCTGCGGGACGGCCTCAGTTACCAGGGAAACAAAGTCCTCCAACATCCCATAATGCTTCACGCTTTGCTGGCGAGCGACCTGCCACATCGCTGCTGTCAGCAGGCGCAGAGGAGGGACGAGGAGGCGCAGGGAGGAGAGCGGGGGGACGGAGGCTGGGGGGGACGAGGAGGACATTTTGACATGAAGCACAGGTGTTATTAATAACATTAACAATGGCTGCATCCCATTTAGCTGCTTCAGTCTCAGGGTCTTGCTGTCACACTGCCACTTGAATAGACCATTATTAATGTTATTAGTAACACATGTGCTTCCTCTACTGTGACACGTCAAAATGTCAGCTGGGAAAGAAAGCTTTTTAGCAACATAAAGATGTGATGGTCTAAATAAATACAGTTTAAATCCATTAAACTGCATCTATATTTTATTGCTAAAAGGGTTATATTTCTATTAAAAAATATATCCAAACACACAGTAATTCAGTAATACATTATTTAAAAGACCTTTAACACAGTGGACATTCTGGCTTGTCATAGCAGGAAGACAAGAGGTGTAACTACATCCAATAATGGCTCACTCAGTGTGTCAGTACAACCACACCTTAATGGCAAGCAGACATTATTACTCTTACACTTACTTAGTAGTAGGTAGACTACCTACTACTACCATTAATAAGGTAGTATGTGACTAAAAACGACATAAAACAATAAATAAAACTGTTACGTCATCCGACCTGATTACAGAAGTCAGAGTTTGACCATTTCAGCATTGAGTTTGGCTTGCTTCCATTCCCAGCCAAACTCCATTAAAAAAATATCAGAATTTACGGTTCCGTTGCTTATTAGGGACGTAGAAATACGTAATAACACTGGATTTAAGATATTTTCTAAATAAGTACAAACCGGTCTTCAAAACGGCATAATGTACAACACAGGATGTAGATTGGTATTTCGTAAAACTGACATGTTTTTCAATTCCGTGTTAATGACAGCTTCAGTCGTTACTAGCGCCACCATTGACCGTGGCCCCAATTTAGTTATCACGTTAGTCGCGTTATGATTTGAGTATTGATGAATGAATGAGTATAATTATGGATGCAGTACTCTAAATAAGAACACGACGTGTGGCTTACAGGAGAGCCACAAACTGGGGCTGGATACATAAAGTTAACGCTATTAGCTAATGTTGGTTGGCTAAAACGACCAAACGTAATGCATATGTTTCTATCCGTTTTAAATAGCTTTTTTAAAATTATAATAATCGCCGTTTGGTATGTTGCAGATATGCCGAATTTAATTATAATCACAACGTACTTATAATAACTGCTGCGATATTTTCTATTAAATATTTACCTTTTCCATAAGACAAAGTACACTAAAAATGACATTTCTTTGCATGGAGTTTGGATCGATCCAATGAACAACCACACAAGTTGGGTTAGCTGGCTAACGTTTGCTAATTAGTTAGCCCGACAAATTAGAATTAAAAAAACTACAGTAAATTGATCAATAAACATCATCGACACATACCCATTCTGCTCCTATAGTCGCACACGTCTTGTTCACTTTTCAACGCTGCACTGATATCGGGTTAGCTGGTTGAGCTAACAGCTAACATCTGTTTACAGTCCAGCTAGCGGCTGCTCCGCCTTCACACCGGAAGTTAAAATAACTGCACACCGAACACGTCCGGTTGCGCGTGCGCGTGCGCGTGAGCGAGGTTTCTTGCAGCTAAGGGGCTTAAGAGAACAAGCTCCTATCAACAAACTTTATTGACATGACAATATTTTAACAAAGTTTTATTATTATAACTTCTTTACTAACAAAGCTGCAAACAATTTGACATCAAGTCATTACATAAATTAGAGCCTGACCAATACCTGATTAATAAGGCTGATCAATATTTTAGAATAAAAAAAATATAACAACAAAAGTCAATATAGGTCATTAATGAAATTAAAGTTTCATACCCTTCCTCTTCTACATTTATTGCAAAGAAGTTTAAAAAAAAAAGTATTTTTTAAGGTGTCGCAAAAACAGTAAAACGTGATCTAGTTTTAGGCTGCGACTAAAAATAAAAGAGTTTATACTTCTTTTTCAAGGAAATTTAAGATAAACTTTATTGATCACCAACATCATAAAGGAAGAACAAGAACAGATGCATAATAACCTTAAAAAAACTAGAATACTATGTACATTTAGCATTAAAACAAAAATAAAGTCTTCAGTTTACAGATTTTTGTTGGATGATTAAAGCTTATGTGTAATAAATGGGCAACAGTAGGAATTAACTGGCTTCTCTCTCACCTCTCACCTGGTCTGACACAGGTACAGTAAGCCAGGTGTAATCTCCCTCCTTCCTCCTGTGGTTCAGTAAACGGATTAACAGTTCGGGTGAGAGCAGCACAGAAAGCAAGAGAGAAAACAGCAAGAAAGAAACATCAACAACGAGGAGGAGGAAAGAAGCAGCGGAGGTGGACGTGAGGAAGAAGAACTGGAGGCCATTTTAAAGGACAGGCTTTATTTTTTTTAATCTGTATGGATCCGAGCAGAGCAGAGGGAGGTCGACAGTCAAGACTGGATTTGTGGATCTGATGCTCAGATAATCCGTCCAACCATCTATCCCTCCTCATGTCCCTCCTGTCCTCCTCTCAAACTGTAGCTGCTAACTAACTGAACTGCTGCTAATTTAGCTTTAACTAAGCGTTGATACAATTTAGCTCATTTAGCATATTTATTTTAGCCTGTGACTCAGCCTGGATTTAATACAGCCGCCTGTAGCTTAGCCAAGCTGTAAACTTAGCCTGACTGTTACTTAACCCAGCCGGATTTTCATTGCTGTTATTTAGCTAGCATGGATGAAACCTAGTTTGACTGTGATTTAGTTTTGTTGTAATTTAGCGTGGTTTAATCTAGCTAGCTATAACTTACCCTAGCTCCAACTTAGCCTAAATAAAACCGTAGCCTTGTTGTGACTGAGCCTGGTAATCTGTGTTACGTCATAATTATTATAGCCTAAGTTAGCTCTGAAAAAGCTGTAAACGTAGCTAAACTTGCTGTAATTCAGCCGTGATGTAAGTTAGCCAGGCTGTAACTTAGCCTAAATAAAAGCTTAGCCTGGATGACTCCACCTATTTATAATTTAGCTGGCTATAACTTAGCCTAGATGTAACCTAGCATGATTATAATTTAGCATTGATTTTATTTGGCTTAGCCATGCTGTAATTTAGCGTAGCTGTCATCTAGCCTGGTTATAAGTCAACCTGGATGTAACCTAGCTAGCTTAGCCTTGTTGTGACTCAGACTCAGCCTGGTAATAATATATTGTGGTAGTGATTTTGGTAGTTTATAAGGGAGCCTGGCTTAATTTAGACAGGTTGTATCGCACCAGAAGCCAAGGTATACTTTAGCTTGTTTGAAACATATCCTGGTTGTAAGGTTACCAGGCAGTAATTTATAGTTAGCTGTAGCTGTTAGCTCCACAAACATAAACATACATATCCTCGCAATGGATCTAGACAGAGAAGAAGCTGAATTGTTTTCGGACACAGAAGACCCGAGTCCTCTGAGAGCAGAGGAGGACGAGGAGGAGAGGGAGGAAGAGGAGGATGAGGAGGAAGATGCTCGGATCTTCAACGCCTGGATGCAGCGATACAGAGGGGGGGAACGGCAGGAGAAAATCGGAGAAGAAGAAGAGGACGGGGAGTCAGAGGGGGGAAGAGCTGAAAGCAGAAGCAACGTAGAGCCACCGGTCCAAATGAGGACCGACCGCCGGGCGTCGCTGCCGTGTCCAGTAAGAGAACAGAAACCAGCAGCTCTACCACACAACTCACACTGTTGTATGATTCTAGTCTTGTGAGGCCCAAAAATACTGTGCATTGACAAAATATCACTTTAAACGTGGATACAAGTACAAGCAAAATGAGTGCAAACCCTCACACGAACTCTGCAGTCATATAAGTGTCTTAAATGGTCCAGCTAACTCACACGGCTCGCTCTACAGTATACTTTGACTTAGACAGTGCTGACCTGGCAGCACGTTTACTGCAAACTACGTATTTTCAGAGCAGCCAGACCGGTCTGATCAGTTCACTCCAGCTTATTTAATCAGCTAGCTGTGTCTTCAAGGGGTTCCCAGATCCTGATCAGAGACATCCTGAGGCTGAAGAACAACAGTGAGGTTCAACTTCTCCGGGAGGAAAATGTCTTGTCAGCTGTTGTCTTCACTTCAGGCTCTCAGAGCCTCTCAGGATCCATTTTTAGCTGCATTAGCAACAAGGGTGCTGCTCAAAGGAGGGCAGCTCAGTTGGCTCAAAGTTTTGGTCCAGTTGGGTGTTGCATGGCAGCTCAAGGCCGCTAATTAGGCTTTTAGACTTGTAGTCTTGATCAGCGAGATGTTCTGGTTTTAAAAACTATTTATCAAACCTTCTACTGGTTAGTTACAAGAACTAGAACTTAGACGAAGGATACAGCTCATAAGACTGAATTAAAAATTGTGTTTATTATTTACTTCTGGAGTTGGATCCACTGGACTTAAAATGGAGGTGGTGACCAGTTAAACCAGTTCAGCATCCCTGTCTGTCTGTCCAGGCTACTCTGTCGGCCATGCAGCTGTCTCGCCTCCACTCGTCCACCCAGGCTCCGGTGACGGCGAGGGCTCTGCTGCAGCGCTCCTCCTCCCGACGCATCCTGCCACCACCGCAGGAGGCCTCTGCCCCCGCCCCCGAGCGAAGACCCTCCCTCATAACCACAATCCCCGAGGTCACAGCGCCCGAGAGGCGGGGCCAGTTCAGGAGACGTAACGTCATGTCATTGGTGTGTAAAAAGACTGATGTTATATTTATATGCCGCAATTTCTACATGACTGCTTTATGGACATTTAAAGGAATAGTTTGACATTTTGGGGAATACGCTCTTATGTCTGCTGGTTAGCTTAGCTTAGCATAAAGACTGGAAACAGGGGGAAACAGCTCTTCATAAGCTAACCGGCTGATACAGACATAAGTGTGGTATTGATCCTCTCAGGCAGCAGTAAATAACAGGGTTTTAACAGGGAACAACATGAACTTGTGTTTTGAAAGCCTTTGTGCCTGTAACGTCTGTGTGTCTGTGTGTTGCAGAGCGATGCATACAGTGTGTGTCTGATCTGTCATAACGACTTGAGTCGTGGAACCGGGGGCACCAGAGAGCTGCAGTGCGCACACACCTTTCACAAAGAGGTAACACACAAAAACAGTGACACCAGAATAAAAACAAGGCAGGAAGCTCTACGGTAAGGTATGACAAAGCTGACCTTCTTCCGTCTCTCTGCAGTGTATAGAGGAGTGGTTGTGGAGGAAACCGTCCTGCCCTACGTGTCACGTTCAGGTGTCCACGCCTCAGCTCGTCCACTGGAGCTCCACCAGGGTCAAAGTCCCCTAAACACCTCCAGCACTTTACTGGGACATCATGCAGGTCCCCTGAAACCTAAAGCAGTGGACTGTGACATTATTAAACTCCCATTAAAGCTCCCACCGTGGACTGTGACGTCATCAAAGTCTCCAAAAACCTAAAGCAGTGGACTCTGACATCACTAAAATCCTTGTAAACGTCCAGCAACATCATGAAACTCCCATAAAACATCAAGAAGTATACTGTGAATCCCCTATAAATGCCACCATCAAGAGGATGGTGATATCAAGGTCCTCGAAAACCTCTAGTGGTGGACTCTGACATCATCATAGTCCTCTAAAACACCATTAGGAGAGGACGTTGAGATAGAAGACAGTGACGCCATGAAAGTCTCCATTTCTGTCATTTCTTTATATAAGAATAATGTATATAATAAGAATAAAAAGGGACTGAAACAACACAAGTAATGACACAGCCTGATCTGTTCTCTCTGAATACACTTTATAGCAGTGAAAAGGTAAATGTAGATATCTACTTTAATGGCCAATTGTGAAGCTCATGTACAACCACAGTAACCTCACTCGTGTGTGGGTGTGTTTTAGTAGTATTTTACTAAACTGACTTTGTTTTTACAATGTTTGCAGTGTTGTTATGGTTTTTAAATAAAGTTTGATTGTACAAGTGGAGGGAAAAGTATTCTAATTCTTGAGAAAAAGGTTGTAAACAAGCACTAGCAGTAAAATCATCATTAGTAGCTTCAATAAAAGAACGACAATATTTAATTTCCCTTCTGAGATATAGCGATGTCAAAGCAGAAAATTAGAAGTAGAAAGTACAACAAGTATTGTTACACCATCATTACAACACAGTTACATGTTTTTATACCATTTCATGACTGAGAGGAAGCTGAGGATACGTTAAAAACACAGATAAATGATGGAAATGTAATCAAGAAAAAAACTGAATATAGTGGAAGTGTTTTGTAATTATCTCAGTTATGCAGAGGAAGAGATTGTAGGACACAATTCTTAAAAACAGCACGATATTTTGGTTTTATATTGAGAATAACATAAAGTTTTCCTCCCTGGTGTTAATGTGGAGGAAACAGCGCCCCCCTTTCTCGCATTGTGGCCAGAGGCGGGACTGCAGGCGGAAGTGCTGCACCTGTTGAAGCGTTGACTCCCATTCAGTGTAACTTCACCGTCCAGCAACCTCACCGCTACACCTGAAGCCAGAAACACCTGGGAAGCTTCCGGAGAGCCAGCGAGGGTTTTGTCCAAAGTCAGGCAGGAGAAACAGTGTCTTCATGGATAAATTAAAGAAGGTGCTGAGCGGACAGGAGGATGGAAACACGGACGGGCCCGGCATACTGGAGGTGACGCAAACGGCTGCTAGCATCTCGGTGTTGTTGTTAGCTTGTTAGCTGCCAAGTTAACCAGTTAAACGCGAACTGGTGACTCAAACTTTAATATAACCTTCAGTGGTGGTGGAAGTATTCAGATCCTTTACTTCAGTAAAAGTACTGCGGAAAAAACTCTGTTACAAGTAAAATGTACTTTAAAAGTAGTAAAAAGTCCCCTGTGACTGTTATACTGTTATCTGATATCATTAAATTGTTATTCCTCATGCATTCATGTAAAAGCAGGATTTTATTGTTGGATTTGGTTGAGAAAACAACGCTTGCTTTGTCCAAACCTCAACGTTATTACATCATTACATTACAATTATTAAAATAAGTAAAAGGAAAAGCAGAAAATCCAAACTTTACAAAAACAATGTCCTACTTATTCTGATGAATCAGGAATGAACTTTTTTACTATTACTTTTTCTTTATTATCAACTTCTCTGTCTAGAAGTCTGATTTAATTAAAAAGAAAACAGTTTTATATCCTGTTTCTGGTCCAGTGAACCTCTTTAACGTGTCTAATCTACAGCACACACAGTTAAACAGAGTTGGATCATGTCTCTGAAGCGTCCCCGTGCTCATGTCAATATTTCCTTTAGCCTGAAGGACCCTCTGTGCCTCCAGTCTCTGTATGGACCTGTAGAGACCTGAACACACCTGGTGGTTCTGGATGTTCTAACAGGAACATTTGGGTTTTCTTCTCCTAAACCTCTCTGACGGCGTTTTTTAGGTGTAGAAGAAATAAAATCAACCTGAAAAGTGAACTATTGTATTTATTTTTTTGCAGAGAGCCAATCAGGCGTCGACGCTGGCCTGGGGGACGAGGATGAAGGGCTTCGTGATCTGCTTCGTTTTGGGTGTTTTCTGCTCCGTCCTGGTGAGTCAGTGTGACTGTGATGCTCCTACACACCTGTCTGTTTCTACAGTAACAACCTGTCTGTCTGTTTCTACAGTAACAACCTGTCTGTCTCTCTGTATTCAGGGTACCTGCATGCTGTGGATCCCAGGTGTTGGTCTTGCTGTGTTCGCTGTCCTCTACAGTGTGGGAAACATCTGCGCTCTGGCCAGGTACCAACCAGAACCAGGTCTAACAAGTTCCAAACCACACAGAAACAGACTCAGCTAGTCCAGATTAAGGTCAAACAGGGTCATTATTTTATTCTCTAATAATCCTGTTGATAAGAAACCTGTTAAACTCTCTTATTCTGGTGTTAACTGAGGAACTACATTACCCATCATCCCCGAGGGCCTGTCTCCAGCTCAGTGGCTTTTGCTTGGTTTTAAAAAAAGGAAATACCGCCATCTAGTGGTGGAAGTCAGCATCACATGCTTTTCAGGATCGGCCCACCACCTCCCTCCTCTCGTAGCCGGTTTGGAGTGTCAGAAATCCCAGCATGCAATGCTGAAAGAGCAGATTTAAATATCTGACAGGAACATGACATCTTGTACCGCTGCAATAACACCGTTAACATCCAAACTGTCACCCGCGTCGGTCTGAAGCTTTAATGTGTTTAATCTGGTTTCAGCACCATGTTCCTGATTGGTCCGTGTAGGCAGCTGAAGACCATGTGCGCCGTAGAGAGAGCGTTCGCCACCGCCATCATGCTGGTGAGAGCAAACGCAACACACACACGCACCCAATGGAGTACTACGTAATACTGCAGTAAAAGTACTAATACCACACAGTGAAAATACTCTAAACAGTCAAGTTTTGTATTTTCCAGCTGATCCAGGGGGGGTTAAAGTGAATGTGCAATAATAAACGTGTGTGTGTGCAGGTGTGTCTGGTGTTGACGCTCTGCGCTGCTTTCTGGGTGAGAAACACAAACACGCAGGTTTTATTCTGTTTTTTATGTCGCGTCGTCACATTTTGGACTGAACGTCTTTGAATCTGTCGCTCTGCAGTGGAAGAACAACGGCCTCGCACTGCTGTTCTGTGTCCTCCAGTTTCTGGCATTCACCTGGTATAAAACACACACACACATATATCTGCCTGTCTGTCTGTCTGTCTGTCTGACCTGTCTGACTGCTGCTGTTGTGTTACAGGTACGGCCTTTCATACATCCCCTTTGCCAGGTAACTCACACACTTGTCTCTGTTTGTGTGTACAGATGTAATAGATGCTACAGAAACATGTTGCTGCAGTGCTGCCGGCTTTTCCTCCACATTAAACTTAATAAACTTAATAAATAATAATTTATTAATAACTTAATAAAATGAGCCTTTAAACTCAATGAAATAAGAAATTAGTCCTGTGTGTTTTAATCCCTCCTCTCCGTCTTTCAGGGACGGCGTCATCAAACTTTTTTCACTCTGTATCTAAGCGTCTCGCCCCTCCCGAGTGACCACCTGTGTGACCAATCAGGACGTGGGACACTGTGAGGTGTGTATCCAATCAGCAGCGAGCGCGCCGCTCCTGGGAAACTCCTGAGCTGATCGAGGCCTTAAAGATTTCAACCTCCAAACCTGTGAAAGTCAGGTGTCTTAAAAACCACATCAGAACTGGTTTCCATGGAGACCAGTTAACTCTACATGTACAGTTTGTGTTGTTGTAGCCACTTTTAGCTGTTAGCATGATGTCCTGTTTCCTGTCTGTCCTGCCGGCTCTGACTCCTGATCCAGTATTTATATCCAAGAGAGTCGCTCTGACGAACAAATCAGCGAAGAGCATTTTTTAATGGTTTTAATTCAGTTTTTTACCCAAAAAATAACTTTCAATCTCAAATTCAAAAACGAATGAATAATGAATTATTTTATTCAGCAGATTTAAAAGCAAAGTCACTGGTTGTTC
Organism: Maccullochella peelii; assembly: GCA_002120245.1. Classification (NCBI taxonomy): domain Eukaryota; kingdom Metazoa; phylum Chordata; class Actinopteri; order Centrarchiformes; family Percichthyidae; genus Maccullochella; species Maccullochella peelii. The sequence continues at coordinate 20,859 of LKNJ01005152.1, read as the reverse complement.
TGCAGGAGGCTCTGAACGTTAGCTGAACGTTAGCTGGAAGTTAGCTGGACGTTAGCTGGACGCTAGATGGATGTTAGCCGAACGTTAGCCGAGTGTTAGCCGGATGTTAGTGCTAGGCGTAGCATAAGTGACGGTGTTAGTGTGGGCGGAGCCTGCGTGAGAATATAACAGGGACGTTTTCCTGCAGGTTCGGGCTCAAGTGGAGTTTTAACTTTAACTGTGATCTCAAGGTCTCCTCCTGGTTATCTGGTCCAAACGATTTCAGCAGAATCATTTCACTAAACCAAACTGTGCCTGTCTGTCTGTCTGTCTGTCTGTCTGTCTGTCTGTAAATCTGTATTCACTGTTTGTCGTGTTTCCTGATTCTATTTGTTGGAACTGTTTTAATAAATATTATTGTCTGTATTTAAGAACACGTGTGTTTCACCAGTTTGTATGAAAACTTCCTCTCAGCACTCGGCCAACCCTGACTTACCCCCCCCACCTCCCCCACCCCCCCAAAAAAGCACAAACCTCAATTTCTTAAATACATAAAAGTTGTGTGTGTGTGTTACCTGGTTTTCTGATGTTTACCTGCCACCTTTCTTTACGCCTGTTAAGTCTGTAAAGCCTGTAATCTCCACCTGCTGATTAAAACACACACACACACACACAATTAAACGCACGCACACACACACACACTCCCTGTTAAAGGCAGCAGCCTCCGTCCAGATATCAGATGTCGACGGAGGGACGGGCAGAGCGCTGTGTGTTTCCAGATGTGACCTATTCTCCGTGACATGCTGATCTGAGCAGCTTAGGTGTTTTTCTTCCACGCTGTCATGTGACATTTAAACTTCTGTCAGCGCTCGCTGCACAAACCAGCACCGAGCCCAATCACAGGTCACGGGCCTCCTCGCCCAAACCCACTGCACACCTCACTCCAGTCCTGTTGGTAGAGCGAGCTGTAGTGTGTGTGTGAGAGAGAGAGAGAGAGTGGTAGAGCGAGCTGTAGTGTGTGAGAGAGAGAGAGAGAGAGAGAGAGTGGTAGAGCGAGCTGTAGTGTGTGAGAGAGAGAGAGAGAGAGAGAGAGTGGTAGAGCGAGCTGTAGTGTGTGAGAGAGAGAGAGAGAGAGAGAGAGTGGTAGAGCGAGCTGTAGTCAGACTGAGTGTTTCTCGTGTGTTCAGTTGGCGGCTGAGCAGTTCACAAACCAAACACAGTCAACTCTTAATTAATTAATGAGTTAATGAGTTAATGAATTAATTGGTTAACGAGCCGTTATTTTCATTAAGACTTGCGTCCCGTCAGCGTTGGATTATCGGGTTATTGGGTTGTTTCTCCTGTCTGGCTGCCACAGGTGAGTCCCCTTCGGTTTGATCTGCAGGTGTATTGATCGCTCTGCGAGGAGAGTTCTGACTGAAACAGGTCAGATTGTTCTCTCGTTGATTTCTGTTTCAGTTGTGGAGTTTTAGTTTTTATTAAATGCTTGTTTTATTGTCTTTATTTGTGGATTTTAATAATTACTTGATTGCGTGTCCTGCGCTCGCTCCACCTCCACGGGAATCATCATTAACTAATTATTTAATTACAATAAACAGAAATGAACGGTATCATATTTATTAATGCATCCCCAGATATAAATATTTAACTCATTTGTGTTGTTTTGTAAGTTTAGTTAGAAATATTCTAAAAATATAAAAATGAAAAATATATAAAAAAAACAAAAATGTATTAATTATTTTAAAATGATTTTATTGGAGATTTTAATGCTTTAAAGTGTCGCTGTTGTTAATTTTATAATTAAATATTAATTCTAATTAAAGCTTTAATAAACTAAAATGTGTTTTTGAATAAATTAGTTAACATGATGATGTAGATTCATATAATTATTAGTATGTTGTATTAGTATTTATAAAAGATCAAAATGTAAATTTAGTTTGATCCATTAAGAGAAAGATAAAATGCACAAAACACAAAATAAAAAGCTCAACATTCGTCCCAATAAAACAGTCACTGCTTATAACTAAACTACAATTGAAATGTTGCTTTAAAAATAAAGAAAACACACCACATAATAGTAATAATAATAATAATAATAATAATAATAATAATAATAAAGCAGGTGTGAAACTATAAAACAGAAGAAGAAAAGTGGAAAAATAAGAAGCCTGTAGTTTTTACTGAGAGCAGAACTGGTGTCTGGAAAAGAAAAGCTTTTGCAAAACCTTATTTTAAACAAAGAGAGTTTGACTCTGACAGAATGAGAGAATTTGAAACGTGACTTGTTAGTGGAGTAAAAGGTTCGATCGCTCGTCGTATTCACCGTCTCTGATCGGGACTCCATATTTACAGGCTCGTGCTGTTGTGATCAAACCCTCAGAAATGGGATTTAAATTCTAGTCAAACGTAGAAAGGAAATGTCAGGAAAATACGCAGGTAAACTGCAGTTCTGTCTGACAGGTTAAAAAGCTTAAATGAAGGCCAATAAAATCCAGCTTATCAAGACATGAATGAGCGTACAGTCAGGTGAAGACAGATTTTACTGATGATCAATCACAAATTAACTTGCCACCTGTCCGAACTTCCACCTCAGATTACATTACGACAGTTAAAACTCAAGTTACGTCGTATCTGAGACTTCGTGTAGTTCAAAGTTTTCCTCTGAAGAGAAATTACGTCGAGAAATTCAGCCGTCTTTTACGCAGATTAAAGACACGTTGTCGTCCGTCCTTTTGTCCGCAGTGCATTCAGGAAGTCTTTGTTACTTGTATTTGTGACCCAAATGTGCCTGACAGTGTTCAAATTAAGTAGAAATTTAAGGGAATAATGAAGTTACGTCCTCGTTGAGGCTTAATTTCGATCAAATTTCAACAAAATCGATCATTCAAAGACTCCAAATTACCAAAAAATACCACCTTCCTTTACCCACGTGTGGAGAACGAGTTGGTCTCCAGCAGTAAATGTGTCTTTGCGTGTCCAGATGAAGGTGGAGGAGCTGCAGGAGGACAGGGAGTCTGGTTCTGTGTCTTCAGCAGACCGGACCACCGCCGCCGTCCGGACCAGCGGGACGGCAGCGTGCAGCCCCGGCTCGGCTGAACGCTGCATGTCGCGGCTGCTGAGCGCTGTGGAGAACGAGCTGCAGGCCGGCCGGGAGAAGGGCGACCCGACGGAGAGGGAGCTGAGGGTGACGCTGGAGGACGCCGAGCTGTGGAGGAAGTTCCGGCACATCACCAACGAGATGATCGTCACCAAAAACGGACGGTAACCAGGACGAGTGTCTGACACTGTGTCCACCTGTGGGTCGTTCGCCCACCTGTGGGCCATTAGTCCACCTGTGGGCCGTTAGTCCACCTGTGAGTCCTTAGTCCACCTGTGAGTCGTTCGTCCACCTGTGGGCCGTTAGTCCATCTGTGATTTGTCGCCCACCTGTGAGTCGTTAGTCCACCTGTGGACCGTTAGTCCA
>LKNJ01005151.1:0-25479 GCA_002120245.1 Maccullochella peelii | reverse complement strand
ACACACACACAGCCACACACACAGCAACACACACACAGCCACACACACAGCAACACACACACAGCCACACACACAGCCACACACACAGCAACACACACACAGCCACACACACAGCCACACACACACAGCCACACACACACAGCAACACACACAGCCACACACACGCAGCAACGCGCGCACGCGCACAGCAACGCGCGCACACAGCAACACACACACACGCACAGCAACGCGCGCACAGCAACACACGCGCACAGCAACACACACGCACAGCAACGCGCGCACAGCAACACGCACGCACGCGCACAGCAACACGCACAGCAACACACACACGCACGCGCACAGCAACACGCACACGCACAGCATGACAAGGCAACACACACACACACAGCAACACACACACAGCATGACAAGGCAACACACACACAGCAACACACACACAGCATGACAAGGCAACACACACACACAGCAACACACGCACAGCAACACACACACGCACAGCAACACACACAGGGCTCTAACCTTAATCTAAAAGCAGTCTCTAAATCAATTCTTCAACCTAAAGCAGACAAAAGTCACTTTCCAAACTTTCCTCATGGTTACGTGTGTCCTCACAAAGATAGAAGAACACTCAGCGGTGTAAGGTGACTCGTCTCCTTGTAGCAGGTAAATTATTGATGAACGTTTCCTGTGACTTCATTTCATTCTTTGCCTCTTCTTCGTCGCTCCGGCCGATGAAGACGACTTTTGATCGGTAGATTGATGGTTACAGTAATCCAATAATGTGTGATGTTTTGATTGACAGTTTGGCAGCTTGGACCCTGCAGGTGGTGGTCTGAGTCACGAGGAGCGATTCTCCGAAGCCGTCAAAGATTATGAGCTGCAGTACCGGGTGAGAGCCGGAGAGTCTGTGTGTCATTCTGTTTTTACACGTAAACGTTTCTTTTCTCTTCTGTTTGTTTCTCGCTGCCACATCACATCATTTCAGAAAACTCAGAGAAAGAAACTCAAACTTAAAGAACCGATGTTTCAAAGTTAAAGACCAGCTGTAAGCAGAGCTGAGAGACTTGGGGGTTTATTCTTCTGCCCAAATGTAACCAAATTGTGACCATGGAAGAAGCAGAAGTTTTGCTCAAGGTCGACCACATCTCTCAGTCTGTAAGTGGACCTTTTGAAAATGACGCCATTATTGTTTCCTCAATATAAACGAACGGCTCCAGGTGAAGTGAAGCAACACGGACACGTTCAGTGGTCTGAATGAGGTGAAGGAGGTTCTAATGTCAGTTTTTGTTTGTGCACCTGAACGCCTCGTGTTGGCTCACCAGAAAATCCAGGTGAGAACACCTGAAAACACACCTGTACATGTGACGCTGCTGAAACATCGGGTCACACGAACGCAGCGTTGACCCTTTAGCGAACAGCTCGGGACAGATTCAGGTGGCTGCACTCGCTCCTGGCGGGGCGTTCGTGTGATCATGTTCAATCAGCTTCTTGTCGAGCAGTTGTGGGTGAATTTAGTCCAGAAGTCTTTATTTTTTTTCTTCCAAGAAGAACCGGTGACGTAATGTTACAGAAACACAAGGTGCTACTCATTAGAGCAACACGTCAAACACATGACTCACCTTTCTGGGATACTCCTCCCTCCTCCTTGAGCATTGCATTGTGGGACAGCAGTGTCCTTCAATGGCACACTCATAAGAAAGCGTTTTTAATTTGTATTAAATGTACACTAGAGTACTATAGTATACGTCTGGACATGTGAACTTGTTGGCTGCTGAAATTACAGCAAAGTGATGTAAAATCAGGTTGTTGCACTGGTTGCCAGGGAAACGGCAGTGTTGGTGTGTGTGTGTGTGTATGTGTGTCTGCATGCAGGTAGATTCATGACTCTGTACAGTATGTAGATGCTGTGTGTGTGTGTTATGTTCAGGAGCTGCGGGACAGAAATGATGAGCTGAGCTCAGAGTTGGAGCTGTTGAAGAGTCAGAGGAGCGACAGGAAGTCCAGACGATCCGCAGGAGATGCCGCCGCTCTGAGCTGGACCGAACATCAACAACGCTCCGTCAGCGCCGAGTCCGACTCTGGTAAAAACACACACCAACACACACGCGATTAAACTGACAACAGTGCCAGAAGAAGTACTCTTCAGTAAGAGTAGTAATATCACAGTGTAGAATTACTCTACAAGTAAAAGTCATAATGCAGAATAATATATATGATACTATTGGATTATAATTAATGTTGTAATGACTTGTATATATTATACACTTATATTCTGCTGGGTAGAGTAATCTATAATAATACATCATCATTGATTACCTGTACTTAAATGTACAACAAAATGTTTAAAAATTATTTAATTGCAAGAAAAAAAATCACTGACAAGCTAAAACATTGGCTTGGTGTTTCTCATTTTATAGTTTTAACTCTTTTTCCACTCTGGAGACACAACAGAAATACAGCTGTGGCTCAAATCTGACTGATGAGCAGTGACCTGTTTCTGACAGAAGGTGGAGCCACTTCATCTGCTTTTACACAATGCAGAGGTCTGATTGGCTGTGGGGTCATGTGATGTAACAATCAAACAACAGATGAAGAGGTGTTTGATTTGATAAATTGGACTTCAACAACTAATATTTTCATTATTGATTAATCGGTTCATTGTTTGGCCTGTAAAATGTCAAACAATTGTAAAAAACAAAACAAAAAACCGTGACAAATGTCTTGTTTTGTCCACCAACAGAAAAACCAAAGATATTCAGTTCACTGAGAAAGAAATGGAGAAAAACAGCAAATCCTACATGAGAACTGAGAAGAGTTTTTGCTTGAAAAACGACTAAAACAATTAATCAATAATCAAAATAGTTGCAGGCTATTTTTCTGCTGATCGATGAATCGTTTCAGCTCTGTGTGAAACCACTGATACAAAAAGTCCATCAGATACCTAATCGGAGAAAACCAGGACGCAGCTTTAGCATAAAAATAAGCTTAAAAATAAATATAATATAAATAAAAAATAAGAAAATATGAAAACTAATTTGAATTACTAAATTTAAATTAAAAAAAGTTAAATGAGTCGCAGCAGATTCAATAAATATATTTGTTTAAAAAGGTTTCTCTCACAACTCAACCGGTCAAGGCAGATGACCGCCCACCCAGAGCCTGGTTCTGGTTCTGCTCGAGGTTTCTGCCTGTTAAAGGGAGTTTTTCCTTGCCACTGTTGCTTGTGCTGCTCTTGGTGGGAATTGTTGGGTCTCTGTAAACATAAAGAGTCGGTCTAGACCTGCTCTGTATGAAAAAGTGCCCTGAGATAACTTTGTTATATAAATAAAACTGAAGTGAATTAAACTGTTGAAACTCTGCAGTGAGCTCTGAACAGGGTTTCAGTATCTGCTGAGCAGGTTCGATCTGTTCAGGTAGACAGGCAGATACACCCACTACCACACACACTAACCCACTCTCACACACACTAACACACACTTCCTGCCAGGTGTCAGATTGTGTCTGCAGGTGTCTGTCAGTTTACAGCCTCATCATGTCTCACAGTGAATCTTTATTCATTTCACTGAAAATCTCAGTTCTCAAACATCCTCAGTTTCTCGATCGAAGTCTTTTGTTTTACGTTGTTCAGGAACAATCTGAAACTCTGAAGCTCTGCCTCGCAGGGTGTCGCAGTGTGTTAGTGTTTGTGTTGCTGTGTTTTTGATCAGACGAGTTGGACATGAGGCGCAGCTTGTCTCCTCTGGTTAGGAAGAAACTGCAGCCGGCAAATAAAACCGGTGAGAAACACAACCTGCACACACACACAAACACACACCTCCTTACACTGGTTGCGGTCACAAACCTGTATGTGTGGTTACTTACTGACACCTGTCAATCAAGACAAACGCTGGCACAGTTTGTGATGTTGCATCCAGTAACATGATGCCATGACATGTAGAAATGTGTCGGTTGGTGTTTGTTATATTAAATTGTATTGTCTTAATGCTGATATATAAATATATTTTAAGATATTTAAATGGTAAAAATACTGTCCGATCAGACTCCAGCAGGTACTGAATATAAGGACTTTAATGTAATTGGGACGTTCTCATTTTTGACTGTACACCCTTCGTTACGGTCACTTCAAACAAACTCTCTGATTCAGGGTCCTCGGTGCAGAGGCCCCTGGGCCCCGTTGGGCGTGTTTGGTAACTAACCCCCCCACCCCCCCACCTCCCTCTTCAGCTCTGTGTTCACTGGACAGCGTCTCTGGTCCTGCTGTCAGTATTCAGACTGAACTGGCTCTGGAGCAGCTGAAGCAGAAACACAACCAGGAGCTGCAGCAGCTGCACATCCAGCTCGAGACGCAGGTAACACACTTTACAGATGTTAAAGCTGGGATTTGACTTTTCATGAGTCCATTCAAGTAGAAACCCTCCTCTTCCTCCTGCAGGTGAACTACTACGAGCGCAGCCTGGACCTGATGAGACAGAGCATGGAGGTCGAACGCAAAGACATCTCTCAGGCCTTCAAGGTAAAACATCTTTACACTCCGGATGAGGCGGCTGTGTGTCATGTGAAATATTTAAATGTTTCCTCTCATGTAACTATTTATAATATTTCGATGAGTTTGTTTTCATATACTTGATATATCTGACGTATGATTGTCTTTTTAAACTTTTTGGGATTAATCAGTCAATCAAACTTTATTTGTATAGATCCTTTCATACAGGTTAGTGCAGTTCAAACGGCTTCACAGATGATAAGACAGAACAAGTGTAGAGTAAAAAACAATTTGAGACCAATGCACGCGATGATGGAAATGTAATAAAATAGATTTAATAGCTAGAATAATAATAATATATATAATATAAAAAATAACAGTGTGTGTGTGTGTGTGTGTGTGTATATATATATAATATTTTTTACTGTAGTATATTACTACTTTTACTTGAGTAAAGGCTCTGAGTATCTTCCACTAGTAAAATGTAAACAGTTAAAATAAGTAATGAATCTAAATGTTGTCAGTCATAGTTTAAGATGAGTTTTTCAGTCTCTGTTTGGTCCTCTTCTGACTCGTCTGTCTGTCAGCTGGAGATCAGTGAGCTGGAGGAGCAGAAAGCTCAGGCGGAGCAGCAGGTGAAGCAGCTGAAGGAGACTCTGGATAAACTGCAGACTCAGATCCAACATGGAGGAGGAGGAGGGTGGAGCAACGAGCAGGAGCGCAGGTGAGGAAGACGACGCTGCAGAGTAACGTCTTACAGACCTCTGACTTGTCAAACACAGGTGTAACTGATGACATCAGATATATATCATACTCGCTTTTCAGAATCCTGTTCTGTCCCCGTCACTTTTGCCCTGGGTGTTGCCTCTCAGGCTACATAGAGGCTGCCTGACCCTCTAAATGCTGGAGCTTGTTGGAGCCTGACAGGAAGCTCGGCAGACACTATTCAAGATTTCTTGGTCGGTTGGTTTAACAACAAAGTTATACGAAGTGCTGCTGGAGTTTTGACCTTTTTAAGACCGCTCCCTTCTCCATGTACGCTCCTTCGAGGTGAACTCACAAGGATCACAACTTGAGCCTCAGCTCTCGTACTGGCTCTGACCAAGACCAGCATGATGTTTGTAGCTTCTGAGCCAGAGATGTTGACCTTTTTTGTGCCCGAAGGTGCTGATTGAACTTTTGAGGCGGTAGTGTTTCTGATATTTTGTCCATCCTGCTGAGCCAGCTCCGCCTCAGGTTTTGGACCACGTTAATGTGTTTGTGTTTTCCCAGGATGCAGCGAGAGCGGGCGGAGCTGGAGCAGAACTTTGCCAGAGAGATTAGCAACTTGGTCCAGAGACTGAGTGCTGAGAAGGATCAGCTGGAGGCCGAGCTGAAGCTGAAGATGGACCAGGAAGTGATGCTGGTCAGGTGGGTGGTGACCTCACAGCTCGCTCTGTTCGGGGGGTATCTGGTGAATACATAGAAGACTGATGCACCACCTTTTTATCAGCAGGCATGTTGTAGTTTTGTTATGTTAGCGCTGAGAAGAGACGGTAATGAGTAACTCAGGTGGATGATTCTGTTGAACTCCAGGTGTTTCTGTTTGTTAACACTGAGCAGGCAGGAAGCGGAGCAGCAGCTCTCTCAGATGAAGCTGCAGCACGCAGAAGGTCAGCGCCGCCTCCTCCACCAGCTCCACCGGGAGCGCCGGCGGCTGCAGGAGCAGAGGGGATTCTGGGAGAACCGGCTCGTCCAATCGGAGCAGGAGAAGCTGCAGTGTGAGGAGAGAGCCGGGGAGGGGCAGGCCGGGATCTGCAGTCAGTTCTCCTCGGATAAGAAGAGGATGGAGGAGCAGCACGAGGAGGAGGTCCGTCAGCTGAAGGAGCAGGTCTCCAGTTTACAGGAAGTCATACAGAACGCCCATCTGCAGATCAGCCAATCAGAGGCCAGTTCAGAGGAGTTCAGAGAGTGCTGTGGTCCGTTAGAGGACGATCTTCAAGATTCTCGCGGGCGTTGTTCTGAGCTGGAGGCCAGACTGGAGGAAAGCATCGCCTTCCTGGAGTCTCATGAGGTTTTAAATAAACGGCTCGCCTCCGAGAAGAGCTCTGTGGAGGAGGAGCTGCAGCTGGTGAAGACCAGGGAGGAGCAGATCCTGGTTCAGGTGACCCAGCTGAAAGAGGAGCTGGGAAACCTCCAGGCTGCATCGGACAGCATCCTGCAGGACCGGGAGGTGGTGGCTGATAACTGCAGCCGCCTCTCCAATGCTTTCATCCAGCAGCAGGTGCAGCTCCGAGCCCTGAGGTCAGAGCTGGAGAGTCTGCAGGAGGCCATGAGGAACAAAGCTGCTGAGCTGGACTCACTGAAGACGGACCGCGACAAGCTGATCCAGGACCTGAAGGACCAGGCCATGGCTGTGGACAACCTGCAGCTGGAGCTGGACGGCGTCTCTGAAGAGTTAGACAGGAGGAGGAGCGCTGAGGTGAGTCTGCAGGAGGCTCTGAAGCAGGAGCAGACCAGGACCTCACAGCTCCGATCCAGTCTGGATGAGGAGAAGGAGGAGGTCTGTCATCTGAGTCAGGAGAACGGGACCTACACCCGGCTGACGGACCAGCTCTCCACCCAGATTGTAGAGATGGAGGAAGAGATCTCCACACTCAGAGACCATCTCAGAGAGCTCAGCTCCCAGCTCAACGGGACTGCAGACCTGGTCCTGGACCTCAGGCGGCAGCTTAACTCCAAAACCAGCGAGGTGGATCGGCTTCGGGCCGAGGTGGCGGACAGCGCTAATCTCTTACAGCAAGCCGAGGCCTCCTCTGAGAAGCATCACAGCAACGTTCAGCAGCTGACCAACCGGCTGGAAGCGAAGCACGGAGAGCTAGACCTGGCCAGACAACAGGTCCTCCAGCTGCAGCAGGTCCTGCAGGACTCCCAGAACCAGCTGAGGACGGCGGAGGAGGACTTTAAACACGAGAAGAGGAAGACGATGCAGCAGCTGATGGAGCTGGAGAAGCTGGTCCTGGCCCTGGAGGAGGTGATGGATCCGGCCAGTCCACACAGGTTTGTGGAGCATGAGACCGACTCAGAGATCCGAAACCTGGTCCGAATGATGACTAACCTCCACCTGCCGCCGAGTATTTGAATGACTAATTGTTTCCCACAGGCAGGAACTCTGCTAACAGAATGAAACGCTGATCAGTTCGTGGCCCACAACGCACCGTGGCCGACTCGCTGTCTGGTTTGCTTTAACTCTTCACCTCATCTCTAACCGATCGCTGTAATAACTCCCATGTTTCTGCCTCACCCTGTTTTTCTGTTTTTAAACTTGTTTCTTAAATTCTGCGTTGAAACATCTCGTTTTCATTTTAGTTCAAACTCTGTTTTTGACAAGATGATTCTTTTTTTTCTGTTAGAAAATCCAAATTTAAGGCCTCAGTTTGCTTCAAACATCTAGAAAAGGCAAAATGTTCACAAGCTTTCTGCTGAAAATTAGCAGTTAACATTTAATATAGTTGAAATTGAAGTGTCAGCTGTCCAACAACGTTCTCATCTAAACAGACAAAACAATATTTATTTTTCTCGACACTTTAACTAAGATCCGAACCACAGACTGAAGCTGTCGAGGTTTGTGTTTTAGTGACGGCATGTTTCTGACCGCAGGACACGGCTGGAGGAGGTTCGATCAGAGAATGGAGCTCTTCTGGAGCGACTGGGCGTCCTGCAGCAGGAAGTCCAGAACCTGGAGGACGAAGTCGCCAAGGAGAGGTGAGACTGTTTCCAGGTGCAGCGTGTTGTGATCTCGCTGTCGTACTCCTTCATCTGCCCACACTTTCTGATTTTAATCAACAGGTCCACCCTCATATGGAGGAGCGGTAGTGTTCAACTGAAATACTACATTTCAACTTTCCTTCATCCACGTAATGCTCTCAGTCCCATTTTGTTCCTTATCAGTAAACTTGAGTCTCAGAGCTCAGCATCTTTTTTTTCTGAAAGATAAATCCCTGTTTGTTTACATCACTGATAACAAAAAGACTTTAATATCTCAAGTTCCAAACAAACTTGTAAGCTGCACGTCTCCGTGCTCCATTTAAATCCACCCAAACAAATCTGAACAGTGTTTAGTGTGTAAATATAAAATCATGGGAAGTCACGTTAATATAGATAAATACAGCTGCTGTGAAAACTTTAAGATTCTGTTTCACGTAGTGCAAAGAAAATATTTCTCTAACAGTCTGTCTGCTGGTTGGATGAAAGAATAAGATACAAAAACCCCACAAGACAAACACACATAAGAAGTGTGTTTATCAAAATATTGTTTACCTTAGTGCTCCTCCCCCTCCTCCTCCTCTTCCCTCCTCCTTCCCCTCTTCCCCCTCCTCCTCCCGGTGGAGTGAAACACCATTTTCTTGTGCAGCCGTCTGAATGAATGAATGAACCTGAGCTCTGCTGCTTCCTCCGTCAGGAGGAAACTGGAGAAGGTGGAGAGAGAACACGAGAGGAGCAGAGAAGAAGAGGAGAGGCTGCACAAAGAGGTGAGAAACCGTCTGAAGATGATGATTCGTTCCATCCTTGACCTCTGACCTCTGGGGAAGACAAAAGCCTCCTCTGTGTGTCTGCAGAACTCCAGGTATCGTGAGGAGGTCCTGGATCTGAGCAGCAGGAACCTGCAGCTCAGCAACGACAACGCCGAGCTCAGCGCCCGTCTCCGTGGAGACCAGGAGTCGGTCCGGATGCTGCGGGAGTGCCTGGCGATGGTCTCCAAGGAGCAGGAGGATGAGGGCGCTTCGGTGAGTAAAGACCAAACTCTTCTCCTTCTCGTCTGTTTCATCGCGTTTCGACGAGCAGCTACAAACTCTAACCAGGATCTCTGGTGTTTGTGGATCTTCGTCGGGCTGAAGATGCTGTTGTGGTTTCAGGTGCGGCGGCTGCAGGATGCGGCGCTGCAGCAGGAGAGAGAGAAGCTGCAGCAGCAGGCGGCCTGGACGCAGGAGAGACAGCTGCTGGAGAGAGAGCTCCAGTCCTACAAGGAGAAGGTACCTCAAACGCCACATCAGCTCTCGTTCACCTGATCGTCACAGGTGGAACAGGAACTTTTAGCTCCTGGTTTAGTTGCTGTGGCTCCTTAGTTCCTGGAACTATTTGGTCGAAAAGGGGCTTTTGTATGTGTGCCAAAATAATCTCAACTCAAGGTCCACTTACTATCTTTTTCAGAGCTTTAAACTGCATTTCACTGTCTTCATCTGACTGGCAGGTGTCATCACAGCTTATAGGAACATGCTGAACTTTGACCTTCAGTGCTCAGCGTGTGTTGCAGCACATAGATTGAATTGTATTTACATTTCTCAGCTGGGCCGCCTGTTGGAGCTGGAGGCGGAGCTCAGCAGTGCGACTCTGAAGCTGCAGTGGTTGGAGGAGGACAAGGCCAAACTGCTGAGAGACGCCGACGACCGAAATAACAAGGTCACCGCTCGCCGCTCAGCAGCATAAACCACCGGGTCTGCTCAGGCAGGAACCACTTTCTCACCGCCGAGTGTGATTGTGTCTCCATCAGGTGGAGAAGCTGCAGCAGGCGCTGCTCTCTCTGGAGGCGGAGGCCGAGCTGCTTCGCTCTCAGCTCCACGCCGTCAGTCAGGAGAAACTGGGCCATGCCCAGGAAGTGACCGACCTGCAGAGGAAGCTGCAGGACGCTCAGAACAAGGTCAGTACTGAAGGAACAAACCCACTATGAATTACTGATCCTAACCTGGGGGTCAGGGCCCCCCCAGGGGTCACAAGTTGAACCTGAAGGGTCACAAGAGGATGGTTTAAAATCCTCACAGCTTCCTGTCGTGTTGTTGCTGTCAGGTGGAGGAGTTGGAGACCAGCGTCAGGAAGCTGATGAGGGAGAAAGAGGAGCTCCGTCAGGCTCTGGAGGAGCGGGCCTCCTTCACTCTACAGGAGGAGACCCACAAACTGAGAGTCCAGAACCAGGAGCTCCAACACAAGGTACCAGACACCAGCCGGTAAACGGTCTTAAACACCTGAACTGCGTCTAGATATGATCCTCGATAACTGAGGATCAGGATTTATCTGAGCTGAGTGATGTTGATGTTTCTCAGCTGTCTGAGCTGCAGGTCCAGGGTCTGGAGGTCCAGAAACTGACCCAGGAGCAGCAGAACCTAAAGACCAAACTGAACGAGCTGGCGACGGCGCGGACGCAGGCTCAGGACCAGGTTCAGGACTACAGCTCACACAATAGATCTGATGATCAGTACTGAGCCCTGAAGTCTTATATTCAGACCACCATGTTGTCCTGTCTGCAGGCGGTGCGGGCCGGCACGGCGCTTGGTCTGGTTCAGGCGCAACACGTCAGGCAGCTGCAGGAGCTGCAGGAGCGGGCGGGGGATGGCTGCAGGGAGCAGATGGAGCTGCTGCAGACCCGGCTGCTGGAGGAGCAGGGGAGGAGTCAGCAGCTGGAGGAGACGCTGAGGCTTCAGACCCAGCAGAGCAGCTCCCAGATCAGCATGAAGCAGGTAAACACCCCGGGGTCAAAGGTCACAGCTGGGAGTTTTCTGATTACATCAACATTTATGAGCTGATTATATTAGTTACTTTCCAGCTCCGCTGACATCAGCGTGGACACTTTGATGTCAGCTCGTACATGTCAGTGTCTGAGTGTGCGTGTTGTGTTCAGGATCACTACGAGAAGGCGATGTCCGCCCTGCAGCAGAGGATGGAGGAGCTGGAGACCAAACTGAAAGGGGTCCGGATGGTTCTGCAGGAGAAAGTCCAGCAGCTCAAAGAACAGGTCAGTCTTCAAATGGGTTCTCACATGCTGGCCGCACACTTTTGGCCAAACTCGTACTGCGGTGTGACGAGTTGCTGTCTTTGTCTGCAGCTGGCGAAGAACACAAAGTGCGGCGTGCTGCTGAAGGATCTGTACGTGGAGAACTCTCAGCTGATGAAAGCTCTGCAGGTCACCGAGCAGCGGCAGAAAAACGCAGAGAACAAGAACTTCCTGTTGGAGGAGAAGGTGAACGCGCTCAACAAACTGCTGAGAGAGATCGTCCCTGCGTCGCTCGCCACGTAGCTGCCGAACGCAAACTTCAGCTGGTCTGAGATCGGTTTCGCTAAAGCAGGGTCCAGGATGCTTTTAGCCTAGCTTAGCACAAAGACTGGAAGCCGGGGGAACTGTTAGCATAGCTCCGTCAAAAGAGGAACAATCCACCTTCGAATAACGACAAAGAAAAACAGACACGTTGGAAGCTGCTTCCTGTCTGACTTTTCTCCGTGTGTGTGTGTGTGTGTGTGTGTGTGTGTGTGTGAGGCCACGTCTGATTGGATTTATTTCTGGATGAACAGGAACGTGCTGAAGTCAGAACCAGGATCCTTTTTAAAGACGCACAAAAACATGTCGCATGAAACTTGACTAAAACCAAAATGACATCATCACAAACCTCCATGTTGACATGTGACTGCAGTAACCAGAGCAACACTGCCTGACTGGAGTTTCAGGGTCCTGCTGTTGTTAGTAACACCTGTGCTTGACAAAATGTCTACTGGGAACAAGGTGTGTTCATCACCTGTCCCCTGATGCTATGTCCATGTGAGGACCCGTCCGCTGATGTCCTGACCAGCCAATCAGAGCACTGCGAGTCCTGTTTGCTTTATTGATGTGTAGTTTATATGAGGATGAAGGTGAACCTGGTGCAACGTGCAGCTTGTATTTTTAGTCTGAGCTTTTATAAAGCCAAAATTAGAATTCCTCTCCTTTTATTCGGAGTACCAGTTGCAGGTTTACTTCAAAATGTGGCTCCGTTTTTTAAAAATTTCTTTGATCCATATGAGCCGCTGGGCCTCCATAGTTTCCTGTTCCTCTGCTCTGATTTGTGACTTTTTCAAAACCTAAACGAGCTTCACTGCCAGCACGCATCTCAGCATCGTGTGTGATCTCCACCAAACTACATGTAAATTATCATGAATTTTATTTTAAAGGTTTTAAATAAATCTAGCAACCAGGTGAGATGTTGATGTATAGTTTGACTCACAGGTGAAGGTGGTGTGTGTGTGTGTGTGTGTGTGTGTGTGTGTGGGCGTGGCCTTTCAGATGAGTCATCACCAGCTTCACCTTTAACGACATCTATTCAGCAGGTGTTCTCCTCCCTGAAGCTGCTTTACAGAAACTGAACTTTAGTTTCGTCAAAAAGGAAAACCAGTCTGACCACCACACACACACACACACACACACACACACACACAGCAGGATGGCACTAGTCATAAGTATTTCAGCCATGAGGGTATTATGTTACTTTATGTATTTTTAATGTCAAAGAGTGAGACCTCCTGCTCTGATCTACTCTCCAAACCAAATCACACCTGTCTGTCTGTGGACCAACGTTTGGGACAGACAGACAGTTGTCCACTTTGTATTCTGACCTCCATGTAAGATAATGTCACATGAAACCACATTAAATCTGATTTTATCACACTGTGTCGTCAAGTCGTCTTTACACTTTCTGTTTAAAGTCTGTAGCTACTTAAGCAGCTGTAACGGCTGTAACATCTGGATTCACACTGGAATTATAGTAGTTTGTGACGGGACAGGAGCCAAATAAGACGCGACACGTGGAGACAAACATCTCACATCTACGTCAAAATGAAGCTCTGCAATCAAAACCTCAATCCATTTTCAACAAGAAGCGAGTTCCTCTTTAAAGCCGCGACACAAACACAGAAACATATACAAAGAAAAGTAGAATTCCAGTCCAGTAATCAATACGATGTGTAGCCATAAAGTCACAGGAATTCTGAGTGAAACTACAGTGCAGTGGTAAACAAGTAGCATATTGATGGTTTATGGATCCGCCTTCTGTTGCGGTCTGACCACATCACGAGCAGCATTGTCCCCGGCTGTGTGCCGTATCCAACCTACGAAAGTGTCCTCCTCTTCCTCCTCACTGCCTCCATATTTGCAGAGTTCTCAGAGGTGAGCTCACCTGAGGCTCTGACTGATCAGTGTTCAATAAGTGTTTTCCAACGATTTCATTGTCAAACAGTCTGAAGTAAGAATCTGTTGCAGACTCAAAACATGTGATCCCGTGCAGCATTCAGGTGAAATGGGAAACTACATTTTCTTTTCTAAAGAAATAATGTATGAGACCACAAGTGAACTGCCTGCATCACATGACCTCATTAATATAATTAGTGCTACAGAAGCAGTTATTGATTCTGTCTGTATCAGAGTCCTGATCGAGTCCTTTAATATTGATCTGATTAATCTTTTATTTACCCAAATGTTGATGAAATGGTTACTTTATATAAAATATCTCATTAAATATGAATCTGACATTAAAATAACAGCTGTAGATAATAAACTAACTAAAGAAACAGTAAAGTTACTGATCGATATTGATCATCTCTAGTTTGAACTTTGGCTTCTTTTGTTCAATAAAAATAAAGATTTGTGAGACGCTGGAACCAAACGAGTTAAATCCTCGAGTTTCTTCTTCAGAGGCGAAACTTTAGTCACGTTTTTTCCTCTCAAGTTTCTCAGAAATGAGCGATTAATTACAGAGCCGAGCTGATGTGGAAGCAAAGATTCTAATTTATTTTTAAAGTAACTCAATAACAAATTGTGACATTTAACCACTGAAGTATAAAAACTTTGACTTGAAGGACGGCGGTCTGATCGATTCCACTGCGGCTGATTGATCATCCCAAACGTTAGTTTGACTTTTTCTCAATTTCTCTGATCGAATCGGAGCAAATTGAATTTCTGACGTGATTTATTTTCTCCAGAGTTGTTAATAAATTACTAAGTTTGAATCTTTGAATCTCTTTTTTTGAATAAAATAAAATAATCACATTTTTAGAAATTCAAACCACATGAATCCAGAACAACAATTTTCAAAGTATTTAATGTTTCTTATGAAGTATTCGGTAGTATTACAGTGAAGTATTCAGTGAAGAAAAACTCGCTGTGAACAAACTGAATTCAGACAAAATGTTTAGAGAAATTTTTTAAATTTTACATCAGAATTTAGTTTGTTGTGTTCAGTGACAACGGGAATAAAGACCGCTAACATCCCCATACGTCTGTTGATGCTCTTAAAATCAAACCGATTGATCGGCGGTCGGCTGCATCAGGACACGACGTGCTCCAAGACGCCCTGACGAATCAGCTGCTCACATTTCCACCGCGGGAGGAAGTGCT
The DNA here is from genome assembly GCA_002120245.1 of Maccullochella peelii. Classification (NCBI taxonomy): domain Eukaryota; kingdom Metazoa; phylum Chordata; class Actinopteri; order Centrarchiformes; family Percichthyidae; genus Maccullochella; species Maccullochella peelii. The sequence continues at coordinate 10,825 of LKNJ01005151.1, read as the reverse complement.
GCAGACAGACAGATGGACGTTAAGATGACAACTTCCTGTTTCACTAACGAACAGTCTGTTTGCATTTTACATTTCTACATCATTATTTAGTGTGTTTTATAGATTTATACGTTTCATGTTCTTGTGTCTGCAGGTTAAATAAGTTGACAGTAGAAGAAGAAGCAGCTTCCTGTTCTGACCTGACTGTTCTTCTTCAGCAGGATCACCGTTCCATCATCGATCTCAAACTCTCCGTGGTCCTTTAAACACCTCACCTGCAAAACAGCATGATGTCAGCGTCATGTGCTCAAACTGCAGCTGGAGGTGCATAAACACATACTGGGTATACATTTTATAAATCTTATGTTCTATTACATAAATGATTTATTTCTCCCTGAGACATCAGTTTATTTATAGAAGCATAACAAGCTGAGAAAACAAACATTTGGTTAAAGAAACGTATAAAACTGAATTAATATTTGCAGTGATTTACAGAAGACATTTCTTTTGTATTTCGGGATGCCGGCAGCTTTATACTTTGCTTTTTAAGAAGGGAGTTTAACCGTTTAAAAGCTGCTAAACAAAGAAATGTGCAGACAGTCGGATGCACACGTGAGTCTGTTACTACATTTCCCATCATTCAAGTTGCCGTCAGATGTTTGGCGGCCGCGCTGCAGCAGGTTCGTGAACAGCAGAGCAACATTCAGCCGTCTCACCTCGATGTAGAGGCTCTTCGGAGGCTTCATGTCCTGAGTGACGTCCAGGCCCTCCCCCCCGCCCACAGACCGCATGAAGGAGGCCAGAGACTTTTTATACTGGCTGAACCACTGCACCTGATGCCACACACACACACACACACACACACACACACACACACACACACACACACACACACACACACACACGAGTCTGAGGGATCGATATCAATACTGGATCTGCTTTGTGTCAACAGGAAGTGATGTCAGACTCACCTCCTCTGCACACATGTGGAAGCGGACGCTGGCGGGCAGCACGCTGCCGTACTCCCAGCGCAGAGCGCGGATCCTCAGCAGGCGGTCGTAGCTGCCGGGATGGAAACATGTCATCTTTAAAGAGCCAATCAAACAGCAGGCTGATGGGTCACATGATGTACAGGTGTAAAGGGGGTTACAGGTGTAAAGGGGGTTACAGGTAGGCGGTGAGGCAGCGCTGGTTCCTCAGCAGGCAGCAGTGACGCAGTTTAATGGAGGGAATCAACTCAGCTCGACCTTCAGCCTTCGCCTCGTTACTGAAACAGACAGGCAGAGAGACAGACAGGCAGAGAGACAGACAGGTGGTTTGTAACAGGATTTACTTGAATTCTTTCTGGAAGACGCAGGCTGCTCTGTATGGGTTTGCTGCTGGTGGCAAAGAGATGATGTTCTTTGGCATTTTCTGAGTTATAAAACACATTTAACACCTGTAATCAGAACGAACACCAGGTGTGTTCAGAGAGAGGAGACGCCAGGTGTGTTCAGAGAGAGGAGACGCCAGGTGTGTTCAGAGAGAGGAGACGCCAGGTGAGGTCAGAGAGAGGAGACGCCAGGTGTGTTCAGAGAGAGGAGACGCCAGGTGAGGTCAGAGAGAGGAGACGCCAGGTGTGGTCAGAGAGAGGAGACGCCAGGTGAGGTCAGAGAGAGGAGATGTAGGTAAAGGAAGCTAAAACTAACTCAATCAAATGTCTTGTTTGTGTGAAAAAAACTAAAAGAGTTGTCAGCCCCCCCGAACCCTCTCTGAACATTCAACTACAATACAACCTTAATACTAATCAACTAATATTAAGTGTGTTTTTTCCATCTTTCTGAGGACTCACACATCAGTCTGGTTCTGTTCATAAAGAGCTTCCATCTCCTGCAGAACCTGCCGGAGTCCATCCTCCTGAAAACAAGACCGGAAATCAAACTGAACCAGATTTTACAGGAGTTCACCAGAACCTGCTGTGTCTGGTCCTGCTTATGTTTAAAGACTTCCAAGTCAAATCATGATTTAGAAGCGTCTTAAAAGTTGTTTAAAATGTGTTAAATCCGAACTCCATTCAAAACTCTGCCAATTGTATGTTGACACATTACTATAATGTTCCGACCCATGTATGACCTGACGCATGTATTGTAACATTAACAGCAGTTGGATGATTCACCGCGAGGCAGTGGTAACTCGTCTAGCTTGTTTAGCATCGCCTTGTGGTGCCGCTTAGTGAAATGAACGTCCGTTTCTTCACTGTAAAACTGGTGTTTAGTATATTGGCTTTGTGCCGAAATGTGATGGAGTTTCTACGTTTTCTAACATGATATTGAAAACATTTCTAAAACGTCTGTGTATATTTTGACCAGGAGGAAAACTTTAAAATGTTGGATTTGTAAATGAAGATCGCCGTTCCTGAACAACAGATAATGTTTGAAGTTTACCGGGGGTTACTCACGTTAAAAGCAGGCAGCTGTCCGTCGCTCATCCGGTGAAGTTCTCTGATTAGCTCGATGGCTTTCTCACAGAACATCCCGACACCGTGAAACACAAACACACAGAGCAGAAAATCAATAAATTAAATCTTTATTCAACTATAAAAACGTCTAACTCTCGCTGTGTACGTCAGTTCGGTTTCGCGGCAAAATCAGAGCGCCGTGTTATGATCACGTGATAAGATGACGTGCCGCTCCGGATGCCGCGTGGGAACAAACATCAACCCAGCGAAGCGAGCTGTCGCTGGCGAAGGTTTTTAACGCGTTATTTAAGAAAGTCATGTTGTGAATCCGCTTTATTCACACCAGGTCGAGAGGTAAGAATGTATATGTTGTTATATTGATAGTTTTCAGTGGAAACGCGCAGTTTATCGCTGTAAGTTCGCCGTTTAAAGCCCACAGTCTGACTTCCGGTTAGCGAACAGTGCAGCCGGTTAAAACCCGTCCGACAGCAGAGAACCGTATATGTTGGTATAAAACTATAGAAAAGTGGGGTATTGTAGCTTGTTTGTGTCGCTGTTTGAGCAGATTAGCTTCGCCGCTAACTTCGTTGCTCTGCTTTATGCTGCATTCATGTTAGTTGGGATTCTGGTTCTGAAATGGTAAATATCTATTTCTGGAACAGCTTTGAGTTCAACAGTAATAACTACGAACAAAGACGAACACCGAAGGCTGTTCTGAAGCCTACACAAAACGAGTGAAGTTAAAAAGTAAATGTTGAATGTTTAAATGTTTGTTAGAAAGAACTGGAAATCATGGACACGTTGTGTTCAGGGCCGTAGAGCAGGGCCGGGATTTTCGAAATACTGAGGTCTGCCTCCTGCTAGAAGTTGTCCAGTACTAATTTATCATAATGTTAATCTATTGTTTCTGTTCTTTGGTTCATTCTGTTGTTATTCATCCCCAAAAAGCGCCTGACGGTGAGAGAATTCACAGCCTTTTATAAGAGTTTGTTTCTGAAGTAAGTTTACGAGGTGCACTTGAAGGCACCATGTACTAATAACGTTTTTCTCTGTTTCCATAAACCGGTTTTGTTTTGGTGGTCGTTGCTCCGACGCTCCCCAGGGGCCCTGGACGCAGCACAGTGAGAGCACGTGGTTGTGTTTCTGTGCTCTGATTGGCTGCGGCAGCTGATCAGCGGCTCTGCGGATCTCAGTGCAGGCAGAGAGCTCGAGGCACAGCGGGGACTCAGCTCCGTCCTCACCGGCTCTCACTGCTCCATCGCCCGGGCAGCTAACGGCCTCCTCCCCGCTGACAGGCCCGCAGGAGCGGCTCGTCATTCAGTCGGTTTAACTCCGCTTCATAGTTGTTTTTCTAACGTTTCCAGTGATGCGAAAGCGGACTAACTCACTGACTGCGGAGCATGACAGCGGGACCACCGGCACTCTGCTGGACAGCGACCCGGACCTGAAGCAGCGTCCCGGCAGCGGAGCAGCGGGGCCCGCAGCGGGCGGCCGGCAGGGCCCGGGAGAGGACGGGAGCATGGGGAAACCGTTCAGGAGGTAAGACCGAGACCAGGACAGGTGCGCTAGCACCTGGACGGTTGACTGTCTACCTGCCTGTCTGGAGACTATTTTTCCTTTTTTTTTTATTTTTTATTGAAATAAAAGAACAACATAATGATGGACAGATTATATTCTGTGACTAAAGGACCAAAAGCACCAGTTTAGACACAAATCTGAATTATCTGCTGACATAAAGTCAAGAACTCAGCTCAGATCAGTATTTCTTCCTGATGTGTGTTTGCTGCCGTTTCCTGGTTCTTCCTCCACATTTATCCAGTTATTAATGTAAAAAACAGCATCATTTAAAATCATTTTAAATAATGAAGACATGAGTAATAAAATAATGAAATAGGATGAAAATTATGTTTTTTAAAGTCATAAATAATAAACATTAAATACTTAAATTATTGCAAAATAAAAAACAATTTAAATTATATGAAATAAAATAATTAAGAAAATTGATGCGTGTGTGTGTGTGTATATATATATATATATATATATATATATATTTAGAAAAGTTAAAATCTTAAGAAACAATAAAATAACATTTTCAAAAATCTCAAAATATTAGCTTTGATATTGGATATGATTGTATAATTTTTTAAAAATATAATTTTGAATATTTTCCAGTAAAAAGCTCCACAACAACCTGATAGAACAGGAATTTCTGAATCTCAGAATTATATTATATTATATTATATTATATTATATTTCAATAACACAGATATATATTATGGACCCACATGAAACAAGTCAGTGACATCAGCAGGTTACCTGAGCAGGTGTTTGTGTTACGGCTGAGGCTCTGCTGTGTGTTCAGTTACTAAAAGTCATCTTACTGTCGCACGGCTCTCAACCCTCGCTGAGAACTCTTAGAAACGCTGTTTTATCTGAAACTGAGAGGAAAAGAAGATCAGTTCATCTGATTTGAGATATTAAAGAAGTCGTTTCTTATTTTGGTAGTTCTGTTTCCTGTTCAGGCATTTTATTTTCCTCCTTTGCGGTTGATGTCTGGTGACTCTGGAGTCCATGAAGGCAACACGAGAGGTCAGACCACCAGACAGGAAGTCAGTTTCCTGAACTGACTGCAGAGACTCGCTGCTTCACCTCTGACCCACTTTGCTCTCCGTAGTTCTGTCTGCGTCCCGTCAGCTTCACTCCTCTTCTTCTGTGTAATCCTCATTAGCGTAGCGCATCGGCTCGCGCACCAACAGAAGGTCAACCTGAGAGACGCTGCAGTGCATGCTGGTCCTCTGCAGTCCAGCACCAACCCTCTTCCTCCGAGCCAGCAAAGACCAACCAGACCCCCAAACTCATGACGCAGTTAAACTGAGCCGCTGCTCACCTGTCTGTCTCTCCTCACCTGTCTGTCTGTCTCTCCTCACCTGTCTGTCTGTGTCTCTGTCTCCTCACCTGTCTGTCTGTGTCTCTGTCTCCTCACCTGTCTGTTGGCTGTCATGCAGTGTTGTTGTTGTTGTTGTTGTTGTTGTTATTTAACTGAAAATGGACGAAGGAGAAGAGACGTACCTGTCTTCCTGTTGTCCAGGTGTGTCAGGATGGACGGACGCACCTGGACACAGCGATGTGGACGTCGTCTCAGAAACAGCTGAACTAATGAATCAGCGAATCGACCAATCATCAGTCTGAGGAGTAAAAACAAGTTTATCTGACAGCACTTTTACTTTAAATACTTTAAATACACTTTACTGAGTACACTCATACTTTTACTGAAGGCACGTTTTCAACGCAGGACTTTTACTCGTGGTATTAGTACTTTTACTGCAGTACTTTTTCTTGTGGTATTCAGTTCAATTCAGTTTTATTTATATAGCGCCATATCATAACAAAGTTATCTCAGGGCACTTTTCCATAAAGAGCAGGTCTAGACCGACTTCTTATGTGTATTAGTACTTTTACTGCAGTACTTTTTCTTGTGGTATTAGTACTTTTACTTGTGGTATTAGTACTTTTACTGCAGTACTGCTGGTTTGAGTCTGAACAGGACGGGTTTTCAGATGCTGACTCAGACTAACGGGGGGCAGACTTCTTCTTTCAGTCTTGAATTTGAAAGAAGTGACGACGCTCGGTGACGCAGGACTCAAACCCGTGACTTCCTGTCTGACTGACGATACCCAGAGCTGCTTCCTCCGAACTTCTCTGTTGGTCTCAGACGTCAGTTCAGTCAGGTCTTTAAAAACACTTCCTGTCACTTCCTGTGTAAAGCAAGTGCTGCAAGTCAAGAAGCATGAACAGAAAACAGACAATAAGATATGAAACATATTATAAATATGTCCACTGACAGTTATTTAATCGAAAACAACCCAAAAGATGCGTTCATGTAACGTAAAAGTACTAAAACTACAGTGTAGAAATACTCTGTTACAAGTTAAAGTCCTGCATTCAAAATCCTACTAAGATAAAAGTATAAATGTATCAAAATATACTGAAAGTACCAGAAGTAAAAGTAAAAGTGCAGAATAATATATATGATATTATAATTATTGATGCATTCATGTGTTCATCACTTTCATGTTGCAGCAGGTGCAGCTGCTTTAATCACTTTATGTTCTGCTGGTAGATTAATCAATAATATTACATCATCATTTATTAGCTGATTATATTTGTATCTGAATCTGTCAGATAAATGTAGTGAAGTAAAAGTATAATATTTCCCTCTGAAATGTGGTGCGTGTACATGCTGGGGACTGGTCTCCTACGGGTACTGGTCTTCTATGGGGACTGGTCTCCTACGGGTACTGGTCTTCTATGGGGACTGGTCTCCTACGGGGACTGGTTTCTTATGGGAACTGGTCTCCTACGGGGACTGGTCTCTTGTGTTGCTGGGTTGTTGGCCCTCTGCTCCGTCAGCAGTGATTCATCCTGCGACTCCTGAACCTTCCAGGTTTAGCAGAGCAGAGATGATTTTGGCTGCAGACCTGATGAGGGTCCAGCGGCCTCATCGTTTAGTTTCCTGGTGAGATGATGACGGACGGAAGACACCTCCAGGAAGATTCCTGTCTGGCTCTCGCTGCTTCAAACAGATGAAGACTGAAGAAAAACCCTGTAGTTGCCCTTAAATCTACGCAGAGCTGCTAAAGTCCTGTGTGATGCTTATAAACGCAGTGGAAACGTCATGTGACCTTTTGAAACAATCCACAGAGCAGAAAGTAACTGGCGGAGGTGAGGAGAGAAACAAACGCAGGAAGTGTTCGGCCTGCTGCGTGTTGCGGTTCTGAGCGAGGGGGGGCCGGGTTGGTTGTTTATGTGGATCAGACTGTTCAATCTGCTGAACTGTGACACGACACCCGAACATTAGTATCCATGCTGCCGTGGGCCTCCTGACCGTCAGCTCTGGTTTCACCTTTCTTTACTGTTCTCGGTCAGACGGGGGTTCAGTGTGCTGCGGTGGGTTCACCTCTGTGTGACCTTCAGGTTGCAGCATGCGGCTAATAACACTGCAGGCTCGCTGCCAGCTGCTGCTGCTGAGCCGACGTACAGTACGACCAGCCGGGGGGGAATTAATCTCCCTGAAGTTCCTCGACTGTGGAAACTGAATTCCTGCTCAGTCAGGACCGGACCTGAAGGACGCACAGCAGGAAGCAAACAGAACAGAATATATCTGTATTGTCTCCGGCTGAAACACCAACACAGAAACCAGACGGGCGGTTCGTAAAACAAATGCACAGACTGCAGCTTTTAAAGGTGAAACACCCGTCATTACTTATTTACAATGAACCAAACAACGCTGGCATGACGACGTACGTGCCATTGATCTCGTCCTCTGCTCGGGGGGTAAGGAGCTCCCAGACCTCGTTGTCCCCCCAGTTCAGACATTTTCGGTTGCTGTAGGTTAGCTGCTGACTTCTTCCTCTTCTGTCAGTCCTTCAGCTGTACATTAGAGATTATAAAACTGATCAGATATTTGATCGAGTGCAGGTAAAGCCGATCACAAGCAGCAGATGTCGATCGACACAACACATTCCCACTTCCTGTGTAGACAGGAAGTTAAAGGACAAAACGGCTGATCCAGAGCACTTCCTTGTTGCTTTTTATGACCCCACGACTTTTCCTTTAAGATGAGCTTTCGTGTTTATCACAGACGATCTGCTGGTGTTGTGGTTTCCAGAGGTTTTTTCTGACGGTGAAGGTGGCGGTTTGTTTTTACTCTCTGAGACAGAAACCGGCTGTTGGACAAATCAGTGTTTCCTGATGATCTGAATGAGGTGAATGACGCTGTGCCTCAGTTCAGGACGCGGTCTACGAAGGCCGGACCCAGCGTTGCTAAATGAGACGGTCTGGTCTACGGAGGATTTCCTGTTTGCGTCACCAGCGCCGCTCCTGTCGCCTAGCAACCCGGACAGCTGCAGTTGAAGTTTGAGGTGTTTAAGGCCCCGTGTTTTTTAACATTTGTATCGTCAGCTATTCGAGTGAGTTGAAACCCGATACATTTAAAAGTGTCCTCCTGCTCGGCCGCTGTTGGCGGTACGTTTGGGGACGCCATGTAGCATCCAGCCGTTGGATCCTTCGCATTTGGGAAAAGAAGGCTGCATTTGAAGGAGCCTTCGAGATGGGACGGCCTTGTCGCACCGCTGTGACGCATTTGGTCTTCAAATGCAGCCTTCGAAGGACGCGGCCCTGAACTGAGACACGGCTGCAGAGTGTTATTATTCACGAGCATTGGGTTAATGTGTACGCACAGGCAAGGCAGTCCCATTTATATAACACATTTCAACAAGTGCTCTGCTAGATGCATCTTGTTGTAGGTAAAATGTCTTCTGGATTTATTGTGGCTCCTAAAATTTCGATCAGAGTCCAAATTTCTGTCCTGACTCAGTTTCGGAGACAAAGAGCTCCAAAGATCAGGTCCGTGTTGTGAGAGAACTAACTAAACTAATGGGATGTAGATCAGAGTATCGTCGGCACACGTGAGGTAACGCGTGTTGTTGTGTGGTAAAACCAATCAGAGTGTGTACAGATTAAATTTAAGAGGGCCGAGTATTGATCCTTGTTGTACTCCGCAGGTGATCATAAAATAATTTCTGCCTAAACCACGAAGCACAACAGCGTTTTGGTTTCTAGTGCTGAAAAAAAGTGTTAATGAATTCAAATGAACTAATAACTGTTCTGATATATCGGTGAATGGTTTACAGACACTATCTGGACCTGCAACATGAAACTTTCTCTGCTCTCTGGGACCTTCAGAGAGCAAGGATGGATATCTGACACACATTATCTGTTATTAAAACAAATATTCGATAGCCCAAGTAAGAGCTATAAACCTGACTATGTATTTACCAAATACCAGCGGTGGAAAGTAACTAAGTACATTTACTCAAGTACAATTTCGAGGTACCATTTTATGCAACTTTCTACTTCTACTGCATCTCAGAGGTAATATTTTACTGCTCTACATTTATCTGGCAGCTTTAGTTACTTTACAGATTCAGATTTTACATAAAAAAACATAAGATTATAAATGACAATAAACCGTTAAAGATTAAACCGGTGGTTTCCAGTTGTTCGAGGTTCCACCAAAGAGACATTTCTCCGTGAAACTTCTCACGTGGTTTAATTTCAATAACTGTTCAATATTTCACAAAACAAATCAAAGATTAGAGAAAAGTCCAGAAGCTGAAAACAGATTTGTGTATCAGAACTTTCTCACGCTCAGATTTATCTGCTGTTGATACTTGTGTACTTTTACTCAGGTAGGATTTGGATGCAGAACTTTTACTTACGGAGTATTTCTGCATTGTAGTTTTGGTACTTTTGCTTAAGTGGTCTGAGTTCTTCTCCCAATGGTCAGACATGATGATCCAATAACAGGAATAAAGGAATGTAAAAATACAGGTTTGGTCCTTTTAGTTTTAAAGGATGTAGAAGAGGAATTTGAAGGTGGTGCAGACGCAGCAGACTCTCTCTGGTTAAATGAATAATTGAAGTCCTCAGACCTGGATCCTGTGGCAGCAGGGTTATCGGCTCAGCTTACACACTGAGGGGCTCAAATAGCACCTTTATTTTCTAAGCGGCTCGGACTAAAATAGATCAGCTCCTTCAGAAAGAGAGAAAGGACATAAAAGATTAAAGCTGCTGCTGTTTGAACCTTCAGTTTGTCCTGGCTGCGGTGCAGCGCTGACGTGGATCTCTCGTGTCCCCCTTCAGGTTGGGTCTGGTGGGGAAACTGAAGAGGATCCTGCTGTGGCTGCTGGTCGTCTATGTCTCCGTTCCCTTCATCATCAAACTCTGTCCGTCCATCCAGGCCAAACTCATCTTCCTCAACTTCGGTGAGTGTTTGAGCCCAAAGAAAGAACCAAATAAACAGCAGTTTCCTCCAACAGGTTCACGGAGAAACGACTAAAACAGACGTTCATGTTCCCCAGAGGATGAGTCCTAATAACTGTGGTGATGCTCTGACTTTTCCTCTAGCGCCACCAACACTTTAAAGTTTCTGCTGCTCCTGGAAAGACCAGCACACAGGTTATAAACCCTTTAAAAAGCTTTTCTCCGTCAGGACAAACTTTAACATAAGATCTAATAATAAAGAATAATAACGTGTCGGTGTGACTTTCAAAACCTTAACGTGTCGATCTGATCATTTTTCAGCTGCTTCAGCAGTGGAAGTACATTTACTCAACTACTGTACATAAGTACACATTTGAGGTACTTGTACTTTACGTGAGTATTTCTACTTGTACTGCGCTGCATTTCAGAGGTAAAATCGTACTTTTACTGCTCTGAAGCTGCCAGATAAATGTAGTTACTGATTCAGATTTTTACACAAAACACATGAAGAGTTTATAAAACCTGATGTTTAGTTCTAAATGAAACTCCCCAACAGTTTCTACAAGCACAGCTGATCGATCAGTC
>LKNJ01005150.1:10889-75365 GCA_002120245.1 Maccullochella peelii | reverse complement strand
TTTGCCCCACTGTATACTTACCATTAGATTTGGAATTGGTCCAGTAGATAACCTCTGCTGGCATCCACGAACGGGCTCCAATGGCTGCAACATAATCTTTGTGGGTAATTGCGCACACGACAGTACATCCACTAAAAGTTCTTGTTTTTGCCACTGACAGGCTCAGACTGTTATAATTGTCTGACAACATTATGGAAAGGATCCCTACAGAGACAGACTGTTTGTTAAAGAGTAAGATCTGTTTGCCTTCCTGCAACAACTCAACCTCTCACAAGGCTTCAGAGCGATACTTTTCTGTTTCTGGTTAAACAAAAAGCATCAGAAGGCCGTTCGGGTAGATAAAAATGTGATTGGGGACCTGAAACAGAAAGCTGGAAGCATGGATGACAAACTGGTTTGAATGGAAGACCGTTTTCACGGCTGGTGGGCCTGCCAGAGAAAGCTGAATGTGATGATCCCATAGGATTCCTGAAGCGCAACCAAGCCATTTAGATACCCAGCTTAGCCAACCAGGACATCGAGAGAGGGCACAGGATCTACACTAATGACAAGCATAGCGACAAACCCTGCACATTGATCTATAAGTTACTGCGGTACGGCAATAGGCAAGCTATTCTATCAGGCGCAAGAGATCAATCCTGGGTTTCTCATAATGGAACAGCTCTGAGGGTGTTAATGTACTGGCCAAGTTCTCTCCACTTTTTTGGCAGCTGTAGTTCTTAATAGTAAATATTACATTTCTTGCGGTCTCAAATACATGCTTCGCTAATTTTCTCCCTTGGCCAATATAACAACATTTAATGGGATTTCTTGGAATGTACAGGGCCTAAATTCATAAAAAAGTAAATATTCCAGCTGATACTAGGTCCAAAGGGGTGTTAATTGTGGTTGACAGGACAATGCTGGTTACAGTAGAGAGCACAGGGGGGGACAATAGTGGGAGATTCGTTTATGTTTTTATTTCTATTCAAAAGACATGAATGGTCATTGCCACAGTATATGCTCCAAATAATGCTGATCCTGCCTTTTTTCTTTCAATAACACAGACACTTCTCAGTTTCGGTAACTGTCCCATTTTAGTCTCTGGCGACTTTAATGCTATTTTTCAAGACTCTGATAGGACATCCAATTGGGTCTCAACATTGCAGTCTTCCAAATTATTTTGTGATTTCATAAATAATTTGGATTTGATATGTGTGGACATTTTTCAACCCATCCGTAAGAAGTTATACATTTTATTTATCACTTCTTGTATAATCATCTTTGTTACAATTTATGTGTGCACCAGATATTCTGCCCAGGCTGATTTCTGACCATTCTCCAGTTGTAGGTCAATGGCGCTTAAATTCATCATTTTTATCCAATCAATATTTTTCAGCACAACTTAAATTGAAAGCAGAAGAATTCATTAACCTCAATGACAATTCTCTCTATACCCCACAGGTCATGGGGAGGTTTTTAAGTGTTTTCTTAGAGGTAATTGCATTAGTTTTTCATCCTCACTGAAAACAGCACAGAGATAAAAGATTCTCTGATTTGGAAGGTCTTATTAAAGTCTCTGAGGAAAAACTAGTTTCAATTTTCTCAGAAACTAAAGCTGATCAGATCACAAAATTAAGGGCAGGATATAATTCTCTGTCTTTAGCGAACGCCAAGTTCATTTTACATTGCACAAGGCAGAGATATTATGAAGATGCTGATAGGCCTAGCAAGCTCTTGGCCTTAAGGCTGAAACACTTTGAGTCTAAATCATACATAGCTGCTATTAAGGATGAGACTGGCCAGACTCTTACAGATGCTAAGTCCATAAATGATTATTTTTATCAAACATTATATCGATCAGAGATTCTATCTGACGAGGCTTGTTGTTAATCATTCTTTGACACAATTGGCAGATGAAGACAGGGATTCACTTAAAGCTCCCTTAAGAATTTAAGTCTGCTGCCCAGTCTCTGAATGCTGGTGGATCTCCTGGTGTTGATAGTTTACCACCAGAACGTTGCGTAGGAATCTGGGATATAGCTGGTCCACTTATTTGATTTCATTTGGTTTCACTGAAATTTGACTTAACCCTAACACCCCAAGACGTACACTGTTTCACATTCATAACAAAAACACAACATTTAACCAAAACAAGAAAACAAATACTATGGACATATATTACATCCGACATTACGAATAAGTGGCTGCAGTGCAATCAATGTAATCGTTCCCTTTTACAGTCAGTGCTTAGTCTATGCAGGAACACCTAGAACGCAGACTCTGATTTAACAGTTTGATATGCGGGCATAGGACATAGGAACCTCCAACCTAGATTTGGAAGTACTGTCTGTAATTCCCTTAAAGTCTGGAATGCAGTTTAAAGATGTTTAGGGGCTCCCTTTTTCCTATTTCACAATAATTATCATTTTCATTCAGTAAAGAAGCCATTTTCAAATGTTTCTTGGTCCAGCCAGGGCATTGACACACTGAAAGATATTTCTGGGGATTGCGGTTGGTTGTCGTTTCACAGCTAATATTCCTGGGTCCCCTTATTTCTTATATCTACAATGAAGATTGTCTCTCAGTACATATGGTGTGCCATGGCAGTCTTCTTTGACTAATCATCCTTTATTTAGATTTTTTGAATCCATTTGAAAGGTCTCATGGTTTTGTTTCAAGATTATATAATCATGTACTTGGGGTAAACACTCATCTGTTGCCAGTGATGAAGACCTGGGATAGAGAGCTTGTGACTTATGGTTGCCGACCAGATTGGAATACAATATTGTCTTTTCTGTCATATACTTGGCCTGTCCTACGCCTTATAGACGTTATGAAATATTTACATTACAAATGTGGACACTTTCTTTGCAGTCATACTGGATTCTGGCCTTTAATAGAATAGCAAATTTGGAATGTACAACAGCTAGGATGAATAGAGCGCGCCCTAAAGCCCAGTTCAGACCAAAGATTCGCGACGAGACTAAACTGTTTTACAGTTTTTAGTACAAAGAGTCGTTGCTATGGAAATGATACGCTGTCTCGTCTAGTCGCTGTGGTGTAAACTGGCAGGTTTGCAGACCCCGCGCATTGCAAGCAGTTGCAAGTTTCAACTCATCTCATCACGAATCTTTGGTCTGAACTTGGCTTAAGACTTTAAGGGCATGGATGGATATCATAGCTGCCCTTGATAATCTATAGACCTACTGTATATCCCACCCACTGACAGGTGCCATTGTAACGAGATAATCAATGTTCTTCACTTCACCTGTCAGTGGTCATAATGTTATGGCTGATCGGTGTATATGCTTAAACCTCAGCTGCCATTTAATTTATCTATTTATTTTTTCTGTTTTTTCCCCTACTTTGTGTACCTTGTGCCTAAAGGACAATTAATATTTGATCACAAAAATAAATATCTATGAAGGTACTGACTGAAATGGGCTTGAGAGAGCAGAACCAAATTCTTTGCAGTGGTGATTTAGAAGTGCCTTTGATTTCTCATGTTTACACCCAGACAGTTATACACCCAGCATTGATGACAAGCAGGCAGACAGATGCAGAGTGCTGTAACAGTATCCTTACTTCATCACCTGCTAGTCCAGCAGAGAGGCAGGTGATCATCCTTCTGGCTGCAGAGTGGAAACATCACAGGTCCGGGGTTTCCCATCCCACTAAATAATTGCCTGCTCTGTAAACAGATTCAGGATTAATTAAAACAAAGTACAGTAATTAATGTTATCTCTTGTGCCTTCCATATAACAGGACACTGACTTTGTTCAGCTGCCTATTTTTGCAGCAAGTACCTATGTTGTCTCCTGGACTCTAACAAACCTCTTCTTTGGCATACCTGTTACTGCTGCACTTAAGGACTGTCAAGGTCTGCCACTGTGGAACAAAAAAGAACTTTCCCCCGAGGCCACTGGATGTGTCTGTGTCTCGCGTTCTGGTTGCCCACAGCTCTGTCATATCTCTCTTGCAGTCCACTGGAAGTGTTTTAAGCAATGTGTTCTTCAGCAAATACATTTACAATATTATTTAGAGTTGTTTTGCCAAGTATATTGAAAACATATTGTGATTCTGAAGATATAGTCAGAAAATAGATAGATAGTCGTAGATTTATTTTTAACAACTGTATTTTCAGACAGAACATTGAAATTGCATTCACTACATGCACATTCACCACCCAGACCTCCTCACCTGTACTTTCCTCTTCACTACACAAAAGACACACTACTTCCTGCATTGGCACGGAACGTAAATTGTGCACTGCAGAGTTGTCCAATATGGACAGAATTTCTACAGTTCTGTGCAGTTTTGGAACAGGTCTACATTAGTGTACATGCACCCTTGTACAAAAGATCTTAAATGTTTACCAGCATTCATTCCTAAAATATTGACATTACCTCTAACCTTAAGTCTGATTTGAATCCTTTAAACCCAATCTTAGTCCAGCCATAGCTTGTTCCGTAGGCAAGGTAAATAAGTGAGGAGTATATAAATCCTCATTTTCAGTCTAAAACTAAAACTGTAACACAAGGAAATAAGAAATCCAGTATATCAGCATACATGCATGGTGGCCTTGTCTGTCTGATCCAGGCCTCGGAGCATCTCCCAGATCTGAGAGGAACAGGCAGGTTATCCACATCATTAATTCTCCAATTTGCTGGCTGAAATAGCAGACCGTCTCCAGCCTGCCGCCCCCTCATAATAGAAACCTGCTCCCTACCTCTCACTGACCAATGGCCTGGTTAATTAAAACTCTTCTGGAAACCAGGTGTCAACTCACTGATAAACCTATTAAACCCACTTCTGCCCCGCACATCAAGCACTCACCCCGCCAGCTGGTTCCTGAAAGGAAAATTGTCTTTTTTCACCTCAGTTGTTTAAGCATCAGCCTAGCTGAAAGCCCCAAAGGATATTAAGAACAAACCATACTAAATCAAACAGTTGAGAAAGTGCTGTATAGCCAGGGATGAAAGCCCCGCCCAGTGGGCTGCAACAGATAATTTGGTCTGAACTGAAACAGTAGGGGACTTCTACCAATGTATTTGATAGCCACTGTTCTACAGTATGATATGATAGTGTTTAGTGTAGAACTGATTAATACTCACTTACTGTGAATGGTATTTAAATGTTATGAGAATTTCATACGGTACCAGTTTCCACACTGAGCCACCGCAGAGCGGGTGTATGCTTGATGTGCAAGGTCCTGATCATTGACATGCATGTGCCACAGTACAACACACATAGCTAGTTCAAGTTAAAGTTACTATATTTCATACAAATACAGTTTGAAGTTCTATATACATGACAGTAAAACATTAAAACTAAAGGGATATATACAACATGAACATCATGAACATCGATTTTTTTTTAAGCTTTCAAACACACTCTGTGTGCGCACTTATACAACGCCTACAGTAGCATTGTACACAGCCAAAGCCGCACTATACACATCTTAAGTAGCATTATGCATGACTATAGCATTATGTCAACCCTATTGCCAGTCAGAATGTTGATACTGGACGCTAACGCAGGAATGCATCCAGTGCAGAGATTTTCAAATTATTCAGTTCTTCAAAATCCACGCATGGCTATTACTGTACTGTTACTGTATAGTTAAGATTAGGTAACTAAAACACTGGACGCTGGACACACTGCAACATCCTTTTCTATGAGAATGCCAAACTCACATGTCCTGATGCATACGTAGATTTGAATTAGTTTCAGTTTTTTTGTGTGTATGGTTTGTTTGTTTCATCCTGTAGGGTTTTATTGTCCAATGGCTTAAAAGCTGTTTACAATCTCTAAATAATAACGTTTTGGGGAAATAGCTGAATAATTGTTATTTTATAATATAATGTCATTCTAAAATTGTGTTTTTAAATAATCATCTGCTGAATATAGATATAGTGTTGATTCTTACATTGCCTTCAAACATAGTTGAACTCCGGTCTCCAGCAGCCTACATTGATTCTCCTCCCAGATGTACAACTCAAGACAGGCGTCGTAATTCACTCTCTTTGTGTGTTTGTGCCATGTGTCACTTCGACAGATTTTGTGAACTCTGAAGGTTAGTTCAGAGTGAATGAGGTGAATGGTGGCTGCCTCCACAGCATGCCTTTCATCACACAACAGGAGGGAAGAGAGGTAGAGCAGCTTGTGTTAGAAATGTAACTGTCCCTACTTCACACACAGAAATTTCCTTTGATCACTTACAGGGACTGAATACTCTACAAAACGTTTTTTTTTTTTTTTTTTTAAAGTTAAAGTTCAACCAAGCAATTTATAGCACTTTATGTGCACTGAAGTTCTACACAACCAACTCCTAATTAAATAAAAACAATGATTCAAACAAAGTTGCAATAAAAAGTGACCGTCAGTCAATTAGTAAAGTAAGAGCCGTATCAAAAACATAAAGTTGTGAAATATATATTTTTAATGCTACATATTGTATTATAAATCTCCAGCAGACCAGTGATTCTATAAGCTGCTTGTGCGGTTAATCAGCAAGATACACTGCTGTTCTTATTTTGGTCTTCAGAACTCCATGTCTGCCCCCTGGACTTTGTGATGTGTGGGCTGTGTTGTAGCTGATGGTTGGATTTGATAATTACTAAAATTAATCAGTGCACATGGTACTGTCATTGTCTCTGACTACTTCTTTTGTATGTACAGTGCATCCAGCGTGTGCTACAGACGTCAATTGATGCGATTTAAATGACTTTGAATCCATACTGTATATCGTCAACTAACTCAAGGGGAATCAATTTGTGTAGAACTGATAATCTAAAGATTTAACACTACTCCATCCACCACACACACACACACACACACATATCATCCCACCTGTTTTACACCACCCCTGTGTTTCCGATGTTCCACTAGATATCATCTCAAGGTCTGTTACTGAGGATTATTGTGACTGCGGTGAAATGCCAAGGCTAGTGCAGGATGGCCACCCCCATCCATGCTTCACTGCTGCCTTGGAAAGGATATTGATCTCATCAGTGGCCATAGACCATGGCTTTTTTTGTTCACTCATATTTCTTTTTCCACACCACATTGTGTGCTCACACTCCATGCCCACTGAGCTCATACTGGACAGGGTCAATGAAATATGACGAGGCACTATAGGAGTTTGCAGGGGTCAAATAGGGTCAGATACGTTTTTCTCACACTGTCCACTGACCACAATGTTGAGAGACCATGCCAGAAAACGCAATGATTTCTGAATTTGATTTATACATTTTATTAAAAAATTTACCTTATAAGGTCAATTAAGAAATTCCTTACTATTTATTATTATTTACTACTTTGCTATTTTTGCATCAAAAATACTGTTTCAGACTAATTTTGTAACTTTAAGTTTTCAATAAAATAAACAAACATTTGTTTGAAATTGTATTTTTCTGGAAATAATTACAGTGTGCCACCTCTTGATTGGCATGTAGGAGACAAATAAAAAGGCCTGAACATGCTTTGTATTAGTCAGTGGGGTTTAAGAAAGAAATATAAAAATACATTTAGAATACAATTTACAATACAAACTATTGATGTAAATGTAGTTTTTCAGGTTTTGGTTGACAAACTGACTTCATTGTGCCCCCCAAACCCCTGAAACCAAACCTACGCTGTTGGAATTCTGTTATTGAAATTGCAATAGCCGTACTGACCTCAACTACAGAGAGAATCAGGCCTTTATTTAAAACAACCTTATTTTAGCAACATGCCTTTAATGCCATTAATTTCCCTTTGTTACATGAATAATGCAAACTGAAAACGTCCTCCGTGTTTACCAGTTGTCCGTAAAATGTACATTTCCACAGCACCAATTCCATCAGAACAACAGAGTCTCATCATACACACTCTGCTGCTCTCACTTTTTAACACAAATACTATATTAATTTAATTATTTCCAGTCACTTTGTGCCAAGAATACAACTCTCACTTTGGTTATATAGTGACCGGATGGCTCATAGCAACAGCCCCGGTACCCCATACTCCCAGGGGACGCAGTCGAAAGCCTTTTCCAAGGCCACAAAACACATGTAGACTGGATAGGAAAACTCCCATGAACCCCCCAGCAACTCAGACAGGTAAAGAGCTGGTCCACTGTTCCACGGCCAGGATGGAATCCGCATTGCTCCTCCTAGATCTGAGGTTTGACAATCGGTCTGAGTCTCCTTTCCAGCACCCTGGAATAAACCTCCCCGGGAAGGCTGAGCAGTGTGATACCTCGATAATTGGAGCACACCATCTGGTCCCCCTTTTTAAAAATGGGAACCACCACCCCGGTCTGCCACTCCACATGCACGGTCCCCGACCTTCATGCGACACTGAAGAGGTGTGTCAGCAAGACAGCCAAACAATGTCCAGAGCCTTCAGCATCTCAGTGCGAATCTTATCCACACCTGGCGCCTTGCCACCAAGGAGCTTCTTGACTATCCCAGAGACCTCTGCCAGGGATATGGGTGAGGCTTCCCCCAAGTCTTCAAACTCTGCCTCCTCCACAGAGCATGTGTTGGTCGGGTTCAGGAGTTCCTCAAAGCACTAAACAATATCAGTTCTTCTTCCCTGCTGAAAACAGCCTTGCTCCCTCTGGGTTGGGAGTGAGTTACTGCCCCAAGCAAAGGAGTTCAAGTATCTCAGAGTCTTGTTAACAAGTGAGGTTAAAATAGATTGTGAGATGGACAGCACCCTGGAATAAACTTCCCCGGGAAGGCTGAGCAGTGTGATACCCCGATAACTGGAGCACACCCTCTGGTCCCCCTTTTTAAAAATGGGAACCACCACCAGTTTGGGGCATCAGCAGTAATGCAAGTGTTGTACCGGACTGTTGTGGTGGCGAGAGAGCTAAGTCGGCGGGCAAAGCTTTTGATTTACTAGTCGATCTACGTTCTAACCCTCAGTCATGCGTTCTGGGTAGTGACTAAAAGAATGAGATTGCAGATACAAGCAGACTAAATGAGTTTCCTCCGTAGGGTGGTTGGGCTCACTCTTAGAGATAGAGTAAGGAGCCCAGGCATCTGGAGGGAGCTCGGAGTAGAGCCACTGCTTCTTCGCATCAAAAGGAGCCAGTTAAGGTGGTTCGGGCATCTGATCAGCATGCCTCCTGGAGATTTTCCAGGCACGTCCAACTGGTAGGAGACCCCAGTGTAAACCCAGAACACCCTGGAGGGATTATATATCTCATCTGGCCTGTGAACACCTTGGGATCTCCCAGGAGGAGCTGGAAAATGTTGCTGTAGAGAGGGATGTCTGGATTACCCTGCTTAGCCTGCTGCCACTGCAACCCGGCCCCGGATAAGCGGAAGAAAATGGATGGATGGATATTTCCAGTCACTTCCACTTTGACATTTTTACATCAGTGGATGGGTGAGCAACTACATATGCTGATGTGTCTGGACACATCTTCAGTGATGTTCCTGAAATCATGTGGTATTTCAGGTCTTTCAACATCATACACCCTCCTCCAGGTGACTCAGCTGTGGTTGATCAGACCTCAGCTTGTGTCCAGATGGCTACCTAGCTACTTGGCTAATGGTTCTCCTCTCTTCAGCCACAGCCATCTCAATTATCTCCCTGCTGCATCTGTGGTGTCGCGGATGGCTGTTCTTCTCCTTTCTGCCTCGATGCCCAAGGTGCTGTAGGCTTGACGGGCTGGGTCGCATGTCACAACTTGCTTGGCTAAGGATCGCGCTGCAAAGCCCCTGCATCCAGCTTCAACTGGGAAGCACCTTGCCCTCCAGCCACTATGCCTGTATTCTTCAACTAGCCCCTCATACTTGGTGAGTTTCCTTTGGAAGGCTTCATCCAAGCGATCTTCACAGCGGACTGTGAGCTCCAGCATGATGACTTGCCTGAAGGATTTGGACACAAGAATGATATCCGGTCTTAAGGTGGTGAGTCCCTTGCAGAGGCCAAAATTCATAGCTGAGGGTCCTGGCTGCACCCAGCTCTGGGGATGGTGATGGCCTGTTTTGAGGGACGGGACGGCCTGCTCCTCTCTACTCCGGCGCTGATGGTTTCTGCAGTGACCTTCAAGGCTTGATCATGGTGCCAACAATATTGCCCCTCTCCTAGTGCCTTGGGGCAGCAACTCAGGATGTGTTCTAGGGTTCCATGTTTGGAGCACAGCAGGCATGCAGGTGTCTCAGCTTTGCCCCATGCACTGAGATGTGACGGGTTGGAAAGCATGTTGCACACTGCCACCACTCCCACCAGCTTGCTTTGGTGCAGCCTTGACTATGCCTGATGAACGGCTCACTGCCTGCCATTTCCTTCCAGGCCTCACCTTGATTCCAGCTTTGAGCACCGTCGGGTCAATCAACTCCCTGTACTGCAACCCCTCCCTAGTTCTAATCACCTTGAATTCCTCTTCCAAGGATCTAAGTGGCAGTTGCAGCTTGTTCTTATGCCCATAGAGTGCAATGTCTCTCTCTCTCCCTCTCTCTGTTGTCTCTCCCCTGCTGTATACCTGGTGTGTGCGGGTCCAGGCAAAAGGAATTGGGACAGGTGGTTAGCAAATAGTTGACATTCAAACAAGACCCAACAGGTTGAAGTGTGGGCTGGGCAGCTGCAGATGTATAGCAGCAGGTCAGCTCTTACACTGGGTCACGGCTGATAGGGTTTCTTGGGCAAGGCTGGCTTTGACCTCAGCGCTTGGCTGGGTGCTTGTCCTGTTCAATTATCTTCTGTGGACACGAGGTTTGGGTTTGAATTGGGAGATCTCTCATTAGCTCTTTTTTTTTTTTTCGGATTGTCAGTCTGCATCCATGGTTCTGCTAGCTTCTGCTAAGTATAACAGTGGTAGAGATTCATTTTTTACAGTCCTGTGAAATAAGAAAACGTGCAATCACTCTCACCATAATTAAGCAGGTACTTGCATTTTAATGTAGCTTTGATGGTCTCTCATGCCAAGTAGCAAACGCCAGTAATGAGTATGTTTACATGAACAGTATTAGTATTCCGGTTTTGAGAGTTACCCTCGATTTGATTGTATTCTGCATATGGCGTTTACTTGGAACATATAGAAACCTGTTTATTCATGCCATAACAGTATCCAGGTTTATGATGGACTGTGTGCAGGTTAATTCCTGTTTCTGTACTAAGTTTTTAAAGTGCCAGGTAAAACAAGGGGGAGTGCTGTGATTTTTTTTTTACATTGTAATATTGTTGTTGGGGATGAACTCAGTTTGGTTTCTGACTGTTTAAACACTGCTGCATTTATTAGTCTGCAGGATTAACATCTCCAGTAATGGAAAACAAGAGTGAAAAAGACTATTTATGCCTTGTATTACTGAAGTCAGACTTTCATTTTCGTTTCTGTGTGTTGATCATCATTACATCATTTATCATCATATTTTTTGTTTTATTGACTAACTACTACATAAAGCCTCTTTCAGACGTGAACCCTGTTACGTAAATTTTTCATGTTGGTGTCATGTCTGAATAATTGCCTGATTTTCACTAATTGGCACTTTTATGTAAAAGTCACAATGGCAATTAGATGAAGTCAGACCAGTAACATTTATGTACACACACTTCAATGCGACTCAAGTCTGAACAAAATGCTGTCAGATTAACATACCATACCAACATTAACAAGACCACAGCAGCAGCAAAGTTCAATACACAGAGAAATTAAGTACACATCTTGGTGGGCAATTATTAAGGCAGAAGCCTCTCTGAACATCACTGTAACAAATGTGTGACTCAATTATAATCTCTTATGCACAAAAAGTAGTTTACTCAGTTTACTTAAGTAAAAGTAGCTTCAGTAAAAGTACGCAATACAATTGCAAAAATTACAACTACAAGTAAAAATCCTGCATTAAAAATTGTACTCAAGTAGTGAGTATTATCAGCAAAAAAAATTTGAAATATCAAAAGTAAAAGTACTCATTGTACAGCCAAATGGCCCCTGTCAGGGTTATGTTAATAAATGTTATTATATTAATATTATTTGATGATTTTATTACTAATGCATTAACATGTAAGAAGCATTTTGATGCTGACACTTGTTGAGAGGGAGCTGATTTAAACATGATATAAAATAAATAAACATGTAGGTAGTTTAATCTATAACAATGCCACATATTTTACAAACTGGTCATATGTTTTGTATGTAAAATCCCAACCTGCAAAGTAAAAAGTACTATTTTCCCTTGGAATGTAGTAGAATAAATAATAACTTAGCATAAAATTGAAATAGTAAGTTTGTTTCAGTTTTTTGTAACTGAAATGTATGTAGAAACACCATAGTGAAACACTGTTAATGCACCAATTTGAAGTTGTTAATTACATTCTTCTAATAAAATTGAATTCTTCTAATATAATTGTTATATAAAACTATATACACTCTTTTCTTTAGACGTGGCTAGATTACGCTTGGCTGGATGATGGGTGCAAAATTGTCAGGCCATAAAATAAGTGCCACTAAATAACACCTGATTCTGGGCTGCTTTGAGGTGCGTTGTGCATATCTGGAAGATAATGCAGCACAAATGAAAGTGCTTTCTGCTGCTGAATTGTAAATATTGGTTGAAGAGAAGACACTTGTGGAACTGCAAGTGTGTATTCATCTATGAAGAGGAAGGCTGTATGTGAGGAAACTCATCCATGGTCATACTGTTTCATTGTTTTACTGTTTCATTTCTCTGAAATGTACAGATACATTGTTTGTTTCTTTTGTAAAATATTTGGTTTATTTTATTCTATAGTATTCTATTCTATGATTCTGTTAGCTCCATAAAAAGATCAGTGATTGACTTAGTTACGACAGGTCAGCTGACTTTTTAAAACTCTTTTAGTAAATAAGGACAAACCTAATTTGGCTGTTTAGTACCTTTAAAAAGGACGCAAAGCCTTAGCAACTATCCCCATTTGTAGGCTACAGACTAGGGGTGACCTCAGACCCTAGGTGCCAAATATAGTACAAGCATTGTGCCTCTTTCCGTAACAGTTTTCTCATGTCTGTATAAAGCCATAATGAACATTTACATAAAAGACACCTATGTCTGTATGACAAGGAGCCATCACTTTAACAGATAGATGAAGCCGTGTTAAAGATTCCATGTCTGTAAAGACCTTATTCGTGGTGGAAAACATTTCTACCGTTACAGTCCTGTGTAATAAGAAACATTGAAACCCTTCTCACAATAAGCAAGCAGGTCTTTGCCTGTTAATTTGACTTTGGTGGTCACTCATGCTAGGTAGCATAGAGCCAGTAATGTCTGCACATTACCCTGTGCCAATTTCCTGCCAGACTAGGTGGGTATTCTGACTGGGGTGGGGTTTGGCATGGGGGGTACGCTACACTGACCACTAGTGTAGAGAAGGGGGGCTGGGCAGAAGTCAGTGAAGGGAGAAGCCACCCTGAAGAGAGGTGAGAACAGGGAGGGGGTTAGAATTGTTTTGTCTAGAATTCCTCAAGCACAACTACAAAGATGCTGCAGGGGCCAAAAGCGCTTTTGAAACTTTCTAAAAGGAGAAAATGATTGTTGGATAAACCGTCCCCAATTCGCCACTTTCTCACCACCGCCGGGGAAGGACGACCTTTGACCTCCAGTATCAAAGTACAGGGTGACGCCACAGCAGCCACCCAGCCAGCCAGAGCCAGTCCTCTCTGACTGCAACCCCACCACCACCACCACCACCACCACCACCCAACCTCACACACTCCAATTTCACCCCCACTGCTCTGCCCCACTCAACCGCAAGAAAAAGCCTGAAATTCATGTCTTTCTCTTTGGTCTCTCCCAAGCCGTCCCTGTGGCTCAGGAGTCAAGAATTCAATTAGTTAAAAAAAGAGAAGAAAAGAGCGAGGCTGCAACAATGCAGCGATAAGGGGGCAGAATGTGCGTTCCCACACGCTAAATACAGGGCGCTTTCCCTGGGGCCCACAGAGCAAGAGGACCCGCACCGCAGGAGGTGAGAATAATCACAGCTCCCTCTGAACCCCCTCATTACACACACACACACACACACACACACACACACACACACACATACACACACACCTTACATTCCTTCAACACACAGATAGCTTCATGCAGACACACATTACAGGCAGACATTCCCTTGAAGAGAGACACACCTTGCAGATGCCCCACACGCATAAACACACACTGAGAGAAACCTCCAGCACGCGCACACACACACACACACACACAGCACATAAAGACCTCTCATTAGATGCTGACCTCATACAGGTGTTCTCAGGTCTCAGGTTTACCAGGGAAGAGTGTTTTCATGTATTTGCTTTGCAAGACACTCTCTGCCTCATGTTAAACAGGATACAAACATAGATGTAGACAAACAGCTGTCCAAGTCTGTTTCCAAATGTTCAAAACAACTGATACTTGCAGAATAATTTATGATAGAGATGTATTTTTTTTTCCTTTGTCTGGAACAGTACATATACAGCATGTCACAACAATATACATAGAACATGCCTATATGTGAGTTTCCAGCTTGTTAAACTTGAGCCTTCTGTAATGACTATGTAAAGCCTACTGTATAGAGTGAAAACCCTAAAGAGAGGACAAATATTAAAGTTGGATTACTTGCACTTTTTGTAATACATATTGCTTATTAAACTGTTAATAAATTAAATACAACATTGGAAGATCTGAAACTAACTTATCATTATCAATTAATCTGTTGAAGACTTTTTTCCCAATAAATAGTTTTGTCTGTAAGAGAGCTGGGTGAAATGGCTGAAATCAATATCCCTATTGGGGCTGAAACACTTCATTGATTAGTCATTCGAAAGAAAATCGTCAATAATTTTAATAATCAGTTAATCATTAAAGTTAATTATCAAGCAAACATGGTAAACATTTGCTGTGTCTTGCTATTCAAAATGTGAGAATTTGCTGCTGTTTTCTGTTAATTACTGTAAATTGAAAATCTTTGTGCTTTGGACTGTTGGTCGGACAAACCAAGGCATTTAAAGGGCATTTTGGACAGTATGATTTATTGATTAATCATGAAAATAATGGACAGATTAACTGAGAATGAAAACAGCCATAATCCCAATATTAACAAGAATATATTTCCAACCTCAATATATAAAACAAAATGGTAAAAGTATGCAAAATCATATTTAAAATATCAAATTGATGCTCAAAACTGTTCCACTGTTATGGATTGACAAAACCTTCAGTACAGTAACAGATTGTGATGTAAGTCTGTATTAACCTGTTTGACAACAACCCCCCCATGGACACCCGTAACTGGTGGCTGCTGTATTAACAGAAAATTTAATGATAATATAGTTAAACACAGCTGTAATAATATAAAATATGTCTTCAAAGAAGTTATAATTGTTACCAAATACTAGTACTAAGTAAACGCTAAAAAAAATGTCCTTGTATCTGCTTACAACTACATTATATTTAACCAGTTGTTAAATGTTTATACACTGCTTATAAATGCCAAATGGGGGTGTTAAAGTAAAGTCTTACCACATAATTTACTTAAAATTATTGATTTGGATAACAATTGTGTCATTATTACATTTCTCAGAGCCCAAGGTCATGTTTAGATTATGTGTTTCTTCAGACCAACAAAGACATTCAGCTTACAACACTCCTCACAGGAACCAGAGCATGCTTGGTGTTTTCACTTAAATTACTTCAGTGAATTTTTTGACAACTGACTGATGGTGTAATCAATGAATTGTTTCAGCCCTAGATTTTTTGTCAAACGTTGTTCTTTAATGAATGTAGGTTTACAGGTTTATACAAATAAAAGTTTTAGGATTTTGAGTTTGTTGAAGAAGCAGGTTCGATTGGTGACCTTTTCTATGGAATGTATTGATAGCACTCTTCCATTTGTTTAATTTGTATATTTAGTTGAGCCAGGTTTTGTAAATTAACAAAAATTGTACCCAAAGTATTAAAGTATACATGTGTGTATTGATCCAGGCAGCGTGGGCATATGGGATATGTACTGGCGGCAGTGTTATTCATACAGCACATTATCCTAATGAGCGTCACTCCCACCACATTTTGAGCAGGAGAAAGCTCTGTGATCACTGAAGCTCTACTTCTAGTGGATCCCAATTTAAAAAAGTCAGTCGCGCTCCTCGCTAACCCTGACCATACAAACACTTGTCACAGAGACCTCCTTTCACTGACTCACACCAAAAATGTAACCAAATGACTGGGGATTGTGACTTTAACTCATTAGGGCTTAAAAATGCTGTTTTCTCATCTGTTTCAATTGGTCTTTGGTTTTTCAAACCAAATCTTTATTAAGCATTCATTCAGTGAATTGCTTGTTCAAAAGAAGTAAGTTGTAATAGTTTTGCTGTGCTCTGGTCTTCATAGGGATATAGCTCAGTGCAGTGAAGTGTGTTACCTCCTGATGATGATGGCCTTAGGTCATTTCTAAGTATCCATTAATTAATTCAATTCAATTCAGTTTTATTTATATAGCGCCATATCATAACAACGTTATCTCAGGGCACTTTGTCATAAAGAGCAGGTCTAGACCGACTCCTTATGTGTACAGAGACCCAACAATTCCCACCAAGAGCAAGCACAAGCAACAGTGGCAAGGAAAAACTCCCTTTTAACAGGCAGAAACCTCGAGCAGAACCAGGCTCTGGGTGGGCGGTCATCTGCCTCGACCGGTTGGGTTGAGAGAGAGGGGAGGGAGGGAGCGAGGGAGAGATAGATAGAGATAGAGAGAGCATGAGGAAAGCGAACATGCAGTAGCACAGCGCAGTTCAGTTCTACATACAGATGTAAAGCAGCAGTAGTGGAAATAGTATTAATGTTAGTACAAATAAAAGTAGTAGCAATGTGATAGTAGTAATAGTAATAATAAGTCCAAAGATAACAATAACAGCAGCAACTGCCAAGCAACAGCACGGGGGCGGTGGATGGCCCGCATCACAGATCCAGGCTCTGCAACCACAGATCACGACCCCGCAGCTCCGCGACCTCAGATCACGACTCTGCAGCTCCGCGACCTCAGATCACGACTCCGTAGCTCCGCAACCCCAGATCCAGACTCCGTAGCTCCGCAATCCCAGATCCAGACTCCGTAGCTCCGCAACCACCGATCCANAGATAGAGATAGAGAGAGCATGAGGAAAGCGAACATGCAGTAGCACAGCGCAGTTCAGTTCTACATACAGATGTAAAGCAGCAGTAGTGGAAATAGTATTAATGTTAATACAAATAAAAGTAGTAGCAATGTGGTAGTAGCAATACTAATAATAAGTCCAAAAACAACAATAACAGCAACGGCTGCCGAGCAGCAGCACGGGGGCAGTGGATGGCCCGCATCACAGATCCAGGCTCTGCAACCACAGATCACGACTAGTATACATTAATCCATCAATCAGTCAAAGTATCCATTGATCTACCATATAGTAAAGGGCATACAATTAATCATTTAATTTTGTTCCACATTAAGAACATTACAAGTGGAATTGCAAATACCAGTCTAGTCTTCAGTCTTTTTGCAGCCCAGTCCCTTTTGTAAGGAGCATAGTAGTTGAAACCAGTTCTTCCAAGCTCAGTTTGAACATGTGGTACGGCTAATGTTAAAACGTCCTGTGACCTGACATTGTTAGTACTGTATTTATAAGAGCAGAGAGCGGTGTTTGTAGTAGAGCCTTATAGATAAATAAAATATAATGCAGCACCCTTCTGTTTGTTAAGGAGGACCATGCCACCTTTTCATATTAGATGCACTGGTGAGTGAGGAATTTATCGGCTGTGATGGCGCGCAGTGAGCTGTAATACATAGTCAAGAGGCTTTAAGGTGGGGGGAGAAGCATACATATATACAGTAACACCATAATCAAGAGCAGACAGAGTTGTAGATTGTACAAAAGAGAAGCATATTTTGTTTCTATACAAAAATCCATATTTGACCTTCAGTTTGCTTGTTATGTTTTCCACATGGGTCTTAAAAGTGAGTCTGGTATCCAGCCAGAGTCCCAAGTATTTATAACACTCATTTTGAGAACCCTGAAGAGTATGGATAGTGACAGTAGGCTGGATACTCTGAAGTGACCCTGAGAATAGCATACATTTTGCTTTGTCAGAATTTAAAACAAGCTTATGTTTGATAAGAGAGATCTGAAATGGATCAAAAGTGGACTGTAGATTTGTAATGTCCAGATAAACAGAAGGTGTTTACAAGAGATTAATAACTGAATCATTCTCATTTCATGTAATCAAGTATAAATATTAGTAGAAATGTAATAGCTAGGGTAAGCCGTTTTAACATAAATAGTTTCACTATCCATGGTTATATTTTGATATACCACAATGAACAAGTCATGATGCCTGGGCCACAATGTGACCAGTCAGAATAATAGTTCTCTAATATCATCAAGCCATTTTACCATGGATTAGCAATGACAAATTCACATTACAGATATCTGTAATTCATTCATGATGCATGAAAGAATTTCACTTGTGATCACATTCTGATTGCTAAGAATGAAGTTCCTTTTGCCATAAATGTAGGTGGAGCCTGTATTTAAAGATATCTACAATTCAGTTTAGAAATGAGAATGTGAATTCCAAATATTATCCCTTTAATTATGGCTAGTCAAAACTCCAGATGGTTCCAATTCACCTCTGACTTATAACGTATATTTCTAACATCATGGCAATCGGAATGTCAGTTTTGATGGCTAGACTGCAGGTAGAGAAATGAATTGTGGATATCAGTATGCTAATAAATGGTCAATCTGCTTGGTGTACTCTGCTGTTCATGCAATAAGGGCTCATAGCATCTGATGATGTAGAGACTTGCCAAGTTTATCAAAATGTCCCACTAGCTGGGTTGAAAATGCAGGGAGTTCTCAGATAATCTAAAACCATCACTGTAAAATCCCAATTCCAAGCTTAACTGTGTGAAATCACTAACTCCAGTTAGTGTGTTACAATCAAATAATGTATAAGTCTGTAGAAGCTGTTATCTCATGTTGATTATATCACCAGTCAATATATTACGCCCCTTATAGATTCACAATTGACAGATGATCTCATGATGTGGTTGTTTTTATATTAGAGAGCAGTGTGTTGCATTAATGTGACGCTATGTAACATTTAAAAGAAGAAATAACACATTCTTTTTACAAATGAAAAGTTGAATTCATATGCAATAAATGCACTCTCACTTGAGTTCAACATTAGAGTTAGGGTTCGACCGCATTTTATTGAATCTGAATCCAGTATTGAATCCGCTTATCAGGTCTAAATCCTTTGGAATCCCTCAGCGAATCTGATAAGGGTTAGAGCACGGAGAGATTAGGTCAGATGATCTGAGTTTAGTCAGTATGGATTTTAAATGGGAACTGGATCCATAATGGATGCCAACCCTGCTCAACACGCTGCTTCTGGAGCCTTACTTGGTCTGATATGACCAGTAGTTTATGGTGACTAACGTTAGCAAACTTTACAATAGGCATTACTGTGTAACTGACATTACTGAGTCAGTTCACTGACTTTGTAACTCTTCTCTACTTGTGCTACTATGGTTTAGCATTTACAATTATTACAGTTACCATTATCCTGTAAATGTCACTTGTGGCAGCAGTTCATCAAAAGTTACATATTCTTGCTTTACCAGATTTATTGTATTTGTACACCACTTACAAGAACTTTATATTACATTTTGGTCAATTATTATTGTTGTTATAAAGGTATGATTGAGACCAAATGTGATTCCAGAATCATCTAGCTAACATTATCGTGTTGTTGTGTCTGGTGTGGACGCTTGTGTTCGGTCCCAGTCTGTTCCAGCCGGATGAACAGAGCCGAGGGGCCGACTGAGGAATGTCCTGGTGACCCTACACACAGGAGACACAAACAGAAGCCAAAAGGACCACAGGGGGGTGGGATGGGACAACAGGGTCCGGCCGTGTGTGTGTGTGTGTGTGTCCATGCATAACACTGTGAATTTGTGAGAGAGTGAAAGTGCATGTTTATATGCATGCATATGTTTTCCCATGCATATCGGTGTGTAAGAAAGGGCTAGAGGGAGCAAGGGAGAGGAGGCTGGGAGTGGTGAAAGAGACAGAGAGTGTGTGTGTGTGTGTGTGTCAGCGGGGGTCAGCACTTGCACCCTTTGGCCATTGTCTCCCTGCCTGACTGATATAAAAGCATCATAACCCTTTGAGCTCAGACATATTTAGAAAGCAGATAAATGCACTTTTTACAAACTAGATACACGTCAGGCACAAAGCCCGGGGTCAAGCGCAACAAATTAACAACCCTCTTTCTGACGGGAGGTGGGGGGTGACTGGGCAAAGCTAACCGCCCCTGGAGTCCAGAGCCAAATGCCTCCACATTCCCAGAGCAGGGATGTGGGCTGTTCTCTTGCATTCATGTGTAATTGGTCCTAGGGGCAGAGGCTGAGATAAATACTTACTTTTTGTGTTTGTATTATGTCGTCTTAATAGAAGACTTGTTTGGAATTCCCTAATTCCAACAAAAGTCCAAGATGGCCATTATGAAAGGCAAGAATTTAAGTAATTTGTCACTCAGGGTAACAAGTGCCATCACAGCCAGGTTCCACACATTGAAATCCCAGCCTTTTAAAATTTTGAGCTGTTTAGGTAAGCTTTTACATTTGGCAAATATATGGCATGTACTTATAATGTGATTGGGAGCACACAGGCTCAAACTGGAATTCATCGTCAGAGAACCACAGCTAGGGCCATGTCCACAGACAGCCATACCAGGTTCTTTTTTCTCTCGCTCTTTAACAGGTTCCATCTTATCTTGACATAATTCATTAATTCGTTTAATTGAGTCATCCATCAATCGGCAAAAAAATTATTTTAATTTATTGTCATTTATCATGTATTAAGCAAACATGGCAAACATTTGCTGGTTCAAGTTTCTCCTATGTTGAGGAGTTGCTGCTTTTCTCTGTGTTACATCATTGGAAAGTAAATCTCGTTGGCTTTTGGACTGTGACAAATTGAGCAATTTGCTACTTTGCAGATTGTGGTGTGCATTTATTACTATTTTACAACATTTGATATACTATATAGTTAACCAATTCATTGAAAAATACAGATTTTAGAGTAAATCTCTATGTTTCACATCCTTTTCTGAAGTTGTTCAATCACTCCTTCAGGGTTGGCAAACAACAAAATTGTGCATTACGGCCATCATCTGGCAAGATGTGATGTTGGATTGTTCTGTCACCTCCTACTCTCCCATCACTTAAATTAGATTTGTTTCAATAGAGTCAAACACACAGTTCAGGTTCTCAATGATATTTTCCTGTTCTATTGCCAGACAGCTGCATCAGTATAGAATATCAATCAGGGGTCATAAATACACATGAGTACCTCACCCTGTCTATGAAGGCTGTTGATCATACTTTAGCATTTCTCCAGCTGTACTTCAAAGTGAGACTTGTGTTTTAATGTTTATTCACTGTAGATTTTCAAATTTTTAAAAAACAGCCTTTTCTGTGCTGTAAAATGCTGATTTAGCGTGGATGGAAGGTCAGAGCAGTGAGAAACAGATGCATTTCCAATTACTGCCATGAAGAGGACAGAGATTAGGCCTTTAGCAATTACTGGGAGGTATTAAATGGCTAGTTCAATCAAATTCCAAAAAACAGACTTTATACCTCAACCTTTGTGGTATCTAGTTTGGGATCTAATATATATCTACTCTACCAGTGTCGGTCAAAACACTGAAAAATTCCATTTGACAAACTTAACAGCACTGTGTCTTTCCAGAAAGTGTCCTTGTTCCTCAGGATAATCCACAGACCTCACTGTTGACAGGTTTTATGGGAACTATTTCCTCAGTATAAAGTAGTTAATTAAGTAGTCATTTTTGTGGTGCAAAATTCTTGCACCACACAATTTTTGTATTTTTCTTTTGTAAGTGTTTAATGAAGTCAGAAATGCTGCAGTAGCCAGCAGCTGAAAGGGCTGTGTTTAGGACCACATAAGCTTGAAATGATGCTTAATAGGTGAGAGTATTTTAATGGGCTCAATTTGGTTACAGTATGAAATGCAAAAACGTCCAACAAACTTGTGTGAACCTTGAGTGAGGTTCTCTGATAATGTATCAATGATCAAAATTGTCACTCATAAACCAACCATCAAATATGCTTCTCTAGAGGTTCATACGCATGTCCATATTTTTTATTGTCACATTATCTCAATTTAAACATGCTTCCCTTCCACTCAGCCCATGCAGTCACTTCACCCCCCCCCCCCCCCCNCAGACAGACATCATTACACAATGTCATGTGTAGGAATGAAAAATAAATATGGGGGAGGGGTGAGGGACAAAAATGTTTTCTGCTGCCTGAGGTCAACAGTACGCAGTACAGGGTTAAGTAATATAATAATTTGTTTGTTGGGGACTTGTGGTGCAGTTCAATTCAATTCAGTTCAATTCAGTTTTATTTATATAGCGCCATATCATAACAAAGTTATCTCAGGGCACTTTTTCATATAAAGCAGGTCTAGACCGACTCTTTATATTTACAGAGACCCAATAATTCCCACCAAGAGCAAGCAGTAGTTAGCATTGTCGACTCACAGCAGAGGGGTCAGCTGGGGCTTCTGTGTGCAGGCTGTATGTTGTCACTGTGTCTACATGGCTGTTCTCTGGTTTCCTCTCACAGTCCAGACCTGAAGTTTAGGTTAACTGGCAACTCTAAATTGACCGTATAATGCAAATGTGAATGGTTGTCTGTCTGAGTCAGGCCTGTGAGAGACTGGCAACCTGTCCAAGGTCAGCCAGTGTGAGATAGGCTGCAGGATAAATAGCACTGTCTATCACACAGCTGAAGGAACCATGACTTTATAGTAGACTACACCTGAGCCCTCTCTACAGCATGACTGTTTAGTGTCATGCATTGTCAGGGGCCATCAAGTGCATCAGAGTTGCACACAAATTCATTGATTTGCCATTCATGATATTTGTTATTTATGTGATGATGAAATGATTTATGAATGCAGATTTTTGGCAGTTTAATACAGTATTCTGAACAGGCAAATACTGTTCATCTCTGTAATACTTGAAATCATTAAGCACAGCTGGATAACACCTAGGGGAGAGTGATGAACAAGATGATCCTGATCTGAACCATTATCTGAGCCAGAGCAGACTCCGACTCTGTTGTGTAGCTGATAGCGCTGTCAGCCGACAGGCAGGACAGGCACTTAGGAGTGCATTAGTGTTTTGTTACTGAACTATTATCAGGACACACTTTTTATGTCTTTGACTTTGTGAAAATCGGACATTTTCACATCACAAATGATGATCAAAATCTTACAGGTCATAGTATTTCTCATAGTTCTAGCTAAAATGTATTGATGAGAATGCATCAGTGATAATGAGTGATAATGATGCAAAAGTACACAGACAGATATGAATATAACTAAATATAATAAAGAAGCTGTTTCATTAACCCAAAATATTTGAAGCTCTGTACCAAACTGGCAAACAAGATTTACCATGGAACACTGATTCAGGTACAGCCCTGTGTATCATTTCTGTACAATTCACTCTCCAGAGTAATGTTTTAACAGCAGCTTCAAATCCTACATACGTGTGATAAATCCATGTATTGAGGGGTTCCTGTGCTGTAGAAGATGAGCTGACCTGGGATCAGAATGGTGACAGTCTGGACAGCAGCAGTTAGTTGGTGGTGGTCTTGGGAAAGCGTGGTGCTCCCTGTGCGGTCAGCGTGTTGATTTGGAGCTAACAATGTTGGTACTGTTGGGCTAAAATCCCAGCAGGGGCTCTCACACTTTGTATGTGTGTGTGTGTTTGTGTGTGTGTGTGTGTGTGTGTGTGTGTGTGTGTGTGTGTGTGTTTTATTCCTCCCCATGTCTATGCTTCAGCCTGTATGAATGAGTGTGTGTTTGCACGCATGAGAATGTGTGTAGATGTGTTTCTTCATATCTGTGAATTGTGCTGTGTGTGTGTGTGTTGGTGTGGCTGGGTGCCCAGTTCCCACTGAGGACTAGTTTGTGTGACCCTGCCACACTGGCCCTTAGATAATACAGCCAGCTGATGAGGTTACGCAGACAGCAGCAGAGGCCCAGCATGCTGCTAATGATGAGAGGAGGAGTGGGGGGCGGGGGGCAGATTGGGGCAGAGGAGGGTGACTCCGTTTGGTCAGAGATATGGCTGTGTGAGTGTGCACGCATATGTGTGTGTTTAGGGGGGGCACCTGCCCCACATTAGGCGAGAGAGGCTCTGACCTTAGCAGCTATAATATCAGTGCAAGCTCTGACCCCAGATCAGGCCTGGTTGGCGCTTCAGAGGGGTGAGAGAGTAGGGGAGACGAGGGGGGGAGTTGTTCTTTCATTGTATAGCCAGTGTCCCCTGTCCTGCTTCTTCCATCGCCACAGCCCAGTGAGGGGTGAGTAATGTGAGTAATGGAGAGTAATAGGGTCCAGATAGTGAGTGTGACCGTAACCCTATTGTATCCTGTGTCAGCGGGGTCAGAGGTCACCCACCATGCATACTGGTCCCGGCCCCGCCCGACCCATTTGGGCTATAAATTAGTTTACCCAACACTAATTACCGGGGGCCTGCCAATGGGCTGCACTGCTTAATGGGCCTGACAGATGCCTCTATGCCGCACTTCCAGGTGTTTGGCCGGGGACCTTTGTTGCATGTCTCTCTCTCTCCCCTCATTTCCTGTCAACTTCCTCCATGTCAGTAATCTAATAAAGGCATGAAAATGGTGGAGTAATAATAATAATAAATACATAAAAAAGTAGCAGTTAGAGGGTTAGGACAGCTGGTATGTAGCCAAACCTAGGGCAAATCATAATAATAATGATAATGTTATTTACATAAGGGGTTTCAACAAGTTACAACATGGGTGACATAAACGATCTCACCGCAAGGTCCATTCAGTGGCTGCTCTGGAGCTTTTGATTGTATCAGATGTATGAGATCATTAGATTGTAGAAGTTAAAATTTCCATTTTTTCTGAGCTGACTTTAAGGACTTCTTGTCCATGTTTTTTAAAGTTGACATTAGGTTTGAGATTGAAATTGAACCTTTTTCTCAGATGAAAAATAAACTTTCAATCATATTGGTTACTGGTGGCTAGAATCATTTCTCTTGTCTATGCTGGCCATTAAAAGATCCCTTCTCTTTTACCGTACATAGGGACGTGCAACTATTGTATTAAGATAGACTTGAAAAAATGTGAGCCTGTCCTTAAACTTTTTTAATCAACGTCTGCCTCTACCTTTCAGTTTCAGTGTTTAAATCTGCTGCAGTCTTTCTCTTAATGGTATCTGTTAGTGCTTGGTCCTGGTGATGCCTCAAGTTACTATATATAACATCATCATCCTGTTGCTCTGAACAAAAGGCTATGATTCAGAAACCTTTTACAAAGTTGAGAGAATCTGCTTTTTCTCTCTAATGAAATTCATTGTCAGTGCTTTAGCTTCGTCTCACACATAGAAGTCGAGGACGATACAATGTGACAATAGGACAGTAGCAGTAGTTGTGTTGTTGAGTAGTTAAATGAAGGCACAGACTTGCGTAACATTCTGACAGTGCTCCTGACCTATGCTCCACCACAGCTGGAGCTAATGGCTTCCTTCCCTTCACTATGGTTTACAGGCAGGGAGTTAAGCTTTGGGTTAACATAAATGTGGTGTGTGTGTGTTTCTAGTTTGAATTTACATTGTCGGCCCCTGAAACAATCTCTGGAATTTTCTTATACCCGTAAACATCTACATAAAGCCATCTGGTTTATCTGCAGGCTGCAAAGGACTTTTTAGCAATGTTGTCAATTTGTCTTTTATACCCTTAATAATAACAGAAGTATTCATGGGCTTAGTGTCTCTCTATCTCCATGTACAGTATTCTCATCCAGCCAATAGCATTTGTCAGTAACTATCTCTGTGTATAAAAGGCGGGTCCTCCCCCCTGTCCGTCAACCCTGTAGGAGGGTACTAAGCCCTGAGACTCAGCCCCGGCCCAACAGAAGCCCCCCTACTACCAGCACCCCTGGTCACCACCCCACCCTCTACATAGCTTCTAACACCCAAACACACCCCGTCAGCCCACTCCCACAGCGCTCCTCCCCTCTCCTTTCACCGCTCCCCCACCTCTCCACATGCATGGCATTCACTGTGCATACCTAGGCTGCTAATTCCAACCTGCCACTCCAATCAAAGGATCACGACTGTTGTAGTTTTCTTCTCTTTTCTTCAGCTGGGAAACAATGTGTGGTGGATGGAGGCAGGGACAAGGGTGTGTGTGTGTGCTGCTATGTGACAGCAAGGAGAGCCCTTATTTGATCTTTCTTTTTATTTGGTTTTGTCATAATAAACAATTTCAAAAGAGAAGAACAGACTGTAGCCTCAGTTTGCTTTGGATCT
Source organism: Maccullochella peelii (assembly GCA_002120245.1). NCBI lineage: Eukaryota > Metazoa > Chordata > Actinopteri > Centrarchiformes > Percichthyidae > Maccullochella > Maccullochella peelii. Next base: position 49,000 of record LKNJ01005150.1, on the reverse strand, counting down.
ACTGTCCCCATCTTTGTATTATTTTTGTATAGTAGTTTATGAAACTCCATCCTGTTCCCAGAGTGGTAGACAAGCCCTGCATGCCAGTGTGTGTGCTGTTTCCTCTGCAGACACCTGAGTGCCATCTGCAACCACTACACCAACCAGTACACATAATTGCTGTGCTCTCATCCTATGAGATCATATATATATATATATCTACTGTGGGAATACTGTGGTCTACTGTGGGAATCAATCCAGTCTATTGTAGTTTTATATAATTTTAAATTGCATATATTTAATATTTTGGGTGCTAGATTGTTGTTCAAATTAAACAAGGCAACAAGGCTGGACACTTTGTAGACAAGATTAATCAATTTGACAATTGAATCAATAATGAAAATAATGGTTAGTTGCAGCCCTAGTGTGAAAGGAACAAGGCCTGAAGTCACCAAAGAATGGGCGACTAACTGAAATTTAAGGCGAAGAGATGAGTTTTCAGTTCATATTTAAAGGCTTCAGTAGAGTCAGACTGTCTGATGTCAGCAAGGAGGTTATTCCAGAGGAAGGGGGCACGATAGGAAAAGGCCCTGCAGCCTGCTGACTTCTTTTTAACTCTGGGGACAGACAAGAGCCCTGTATTTTGAGAGCGGAGAGCATGGGATCTGACATGGATAGGAAGCCAGTGAAGGGAAGCTAAGATTGGTGTAATATGGTCAAATTCTCTAGTTTTAGGTAAGATTCTAGCTGCAGCATTCTGAACCATTTGAAGACTTTTAGTCTTAGACTTTTAGTATTATTATAGGAAACACACTGCATTCTTTCAAATAAGTAACTAACCACGCAAGAGTCAGGCCAGAGACTCCAAACTGATTTTCCAGTTGGTCTAGGAGTATACAACAATCAGTGGTATCCAAAGCTGCACGGAGATCCAGAAATAGAAACACTGAGGTGGAATTTTTCAATGCCCCCCTGAGGTTGCATTAGCTGTGGGTGAATAGGTTAAGCTAGCTGGCTAGGCTAGGTTCGGAGCTAAGCTAACAGGCAGCAGCGAAGCCTACTGCCTAAAGCTAAGATCGATTTGCAAAAAAAAGTGTAACAAGTCTAGAATGATATGGAGAAAGTAACAGTGGATATGAAAAGAGTGAAGGTTAGGAGACTGAGGAGATTAAAACAGAAAACCTAGGAGGAGAAAGATTAAACAGCTGTTTTCAATCTCACGGAAATTACTATGTGCGTCACAGGAAGTGTCACAGAGTCACAAGCGTCACCAAGACGCACAGTTAACAGTTGGCCAAGAGGGTAAAATAAACCCAGCCAGTCCATGTGATGTTGTTAATCAGTTGTTGGTGAAGGTTTATTGACTGGTGGTAGATGAGGCTGTGTGGTAGTGATACCAAAAGTGACATCTGTGACTGTTTCTGTTTGTTTTTATTGCCACTGTTTTGCCAGTATGAACATATCATATTTGATTTTGTTTGTGGCACACTGTGATTCTTAGTGCCAGCTATACTGACAACTTTGATATATTGACTGATATATTTGTTAGCCAATACATGGGGCTGGGATTGTCATCCTTTTCAGTCAGCATGGGCTACCTATGATACGTAGGATATGGTCCAGATGATAACATATTTATTCTGCTGTTGTTATTGTCATTAACACTTTGGATTTTATTGGAGAGTTTTAGTTCAGCTGCTTTACATACTTTTTGTGAGACATTTCATTCTCTGTGTGTCTCCCCTTCTCTCTTTCTGTGTACAGCTCCTTTGTAACAGGCACTGCATGCTGCGAGAACTTCTCCCCTCTTCGCATCTGGGATGTTGAACGGTAAGTCAGGAAGCTGCTCTGCATTTCTGTACATTGAAACACAAGAACAAAATATTTGTTTGCTGATGTTTTGTCATTCAGCATGCTTCTGCAAGTCTCCTGCTGAGTGATACGTACTGTAGTTCTGTACATACATGCACACACGGTTTAATCTGTCAAGTCAAGGTTTAGTCTGGCTTTCTTTAAATAACATTAAACAGACATACATTTTCACAGTTTTAAATGTTACCAATTTAACAGTGCCATTAATGTTGCCAGAAAATGTCAGCTTTTCTCTTTAATTAAACAGATGCAGCAACTCTTAGTTATAGTTTTGTTACCTGGCAGTAAATCGAATCTACTGTACAGTGATGTAGCTCTACCCTTTTACTTGAGTATTAGCCTTCTAATTCAAATGACACACTGTTAACCCGGAAAAGCTGACTTTACGTAAATATAATTATTAATGATTTAAATTTGTGGCCACCAATTGCCTTAAAAAATGAAAGTAATCGATTACGGAGAAACTGATTTGTTTGAGTGAAATTGACTTGAATGATAATAGATTGGAAGTAACAATTTAAGTTCAAGCTAAAAGTCAAATTCTTTATACTTAAAGTGAAATAAACTTTCTTTATCATTCATTTTAGTCAAATATTTAAGTTGAAAAAATTCAAAATGTGTCTTGATCAATAATAAATGTTCTTTAAAATGCCATAACAGCAATAGAAAACACACCGTTTGTTGTTGACTAATACATACAAAACATTCGATGTACCACTTTCATCCTAAACAAATATACATTTTATCAGAGCAGGCCAATTCTACTAGCCTGGGAACCAGACGAATCTGCGAGCTCATGTTTTATTTGCTCTGGCAGATGCGTCTGGTCACACTCCCATTCAGACAGATGTCCAGTTGACCTGGCCCGGGTCGGATGTCAGCTCACCTCTACCCAGATTCAGCATCACCTGTTGAATAAAGTTAAAATGCACTTCAGTTCATAAAGTGGAGCTCATAAATTAGGCCAGACACATTGCCTGAGATGGGTGTTTCCTGCTTTTGATGTGTTCAGGTGAGGGGAAGGCAGGTTTTGAGCCTAAAAATGATCCTAAAGGGGCTTTCAAACCACAGCACGGTAACTCGCCGCCTCCAGTCATTTCAATGAGGGGAAGGCGGCAGAGGGGAAGTGGGTTCGATCACAGTGGTAGGCGTATAAAGCACTTGCCGCCCACGTGAACGCGCACAGTTTCAAATTGAAGGGAACAGGCATTGCAGAAATAGAAGGGTCACCTTAATTGTATGGGATGGCAGATGGTCTGGATGGTAATAAATTCAAGAGGTACTGCATACTTAAATGTGTTTTTTGAGCTGTAAACTAAATGATATGACTGCACTGTGATGAAACACATCAATGCTGGTGTTAATATTGGCATTTCGTACCAAATGTATAAAAATCAGCATTTCGTGGGTTGAAAATGGCTCAACATGCCATCTACTGTTTTAAATCAGCCCTGAACCTGCGAGGCCAATGCTGTCATAGAGTCAACCGGTTGGGACCTGTCTATGTCATGAAATGTAAATTAAAAAAGACTCTAATCAGTGTCAGTCAGTCTCCCCCATGTCTCCTGGCCCACACACTATGCAGCCACGAGGCCACGCCTCCTACAGGTGTGGTTCCCTCACTCCTCTGTTGTATGAACAGTTATACAGTCCTGAAATTAGCAGAATGAGCAGGAGTTTCATTGTAAGGATAGAGGTGATTTACACTTGCTAGCAGCTTTGTGTGATGAGACTAATACCATATCTGTAATGTTATTGTTAGTAAAACAGAGTTCTGGCTTGATTCCACCAGGCACGGCTGCGCCGCGTTCCAGCTGCGACGGGGCCACCAGAGCTTTCATCCAAACCTTGTCTCAGTAGGGTGGAGTGGTCATAGTCATCATCAACTCCTGTTAGAAAATTCTTTTACGCACATACACTTGTGTCTTTCTATAGGTGCATGTGCATTCATATAGTCTATGTTCTGTGGTTTCAGTGTTTTCACACCTTAGTTTAGATTGCGTAGGACCCAGTGAGTGAGTGACTGAGTCCTGTATATTATGGGTTAAACACACTGTGGTGATTGGTTATGGACAAGTTCCACCACCAAAACATGTCCTCTTGTATACCTAATTTACCAGGTTAATGTTCCCACATGGCCTCTGTTGATGTGAATTTTCCATGCATGGATCCTTGACTGAATCCGTGCATGAACACAGCAGCAACAGTGTGGTCCTTTATCAATGCAAAAATGCAAGTGAAGCACAGGTTTGAGAACATGGAGCACACTAGTCTTGTGCAGGGAGCAGTTCAAAATGAGGGGCCTCTGAAAATTCCTGTCTCTGAAAGGCGAGGCTTAAACCTGATACATCCCTGCCAAGGCTGCTGTAATTCCCAGATTTACCTGGGCCAATTAAAACAGGCCGACACGACACAACACTGGGCTGGACACAAAAAGCTGGTTCCTGCTCCCAAATGGTCTGGAAATCTGAGGAGGGGAGAAGGTAGGAGACACACAGGTAGTGTGATAGAAGGAATGTGTATGGAGATTATTCTGGAGGTTGCAGGTGGTGAGGAAAATTGATATGGTTACAAGGTGTAGCAGACCTAGATAATGCATGTGTCCAAGGGATTTGTTTTTCTCCCTGGCCAGATGTGAAAAACTATCCTCCCTGACATGGAAATGTATTTATGGTGGAACAAAATGTTCACAAAACCATCCACAAAACCTACCACAAAAACTTTAAATCATTTAACACTTAAAGATATGCTAAAGAGAGCAGGTAACAGGGTTAAAATCACTACACAGGGTTGATCTTGGTAGGTCAGACCTGGAACATTTCCAAAGCATTTCCAACATGGCAGAAGTCTTCACTGAATGTTGTCAGATTAACATGAAGACCACAGTAGCACAAGATTCAATACACAGAGGGAAAGAGATGTGTAAATGTGTCACTCAATTATTGTCAAAGAAAGTCAAATCAGTTTCATAAACTCTAAAAATAAAAATAAAACATGTTCCAGCAAATAGTAATGAAGTGAGTCCCAACTTGACACGTTGTCATTCTGTGCTTGGCCACTGTCAGACATTATGAAACAGGCAGCAGAAATCTCTAAAGAAAGGTTGATGAGAAAATGGATTCACTATGAGACGCGTGGGCGAGTGTCCCTCACACTCTTGATGGTCACTAATTATGTTCTAAAATCCATCAGTGATGCAGCCTGTAGAAAGAAGTGAGAACTCTTCATTCATATCATTACTGTTCTCCAGCTGTGATAGCACTCTCTCTGTGGACCAGATACTAAATATCACGCCAGCATTGTGGGCGGTTTCTGCAACGGTCCTGTCATGTCTGAAAAAAGATAATGATAAGATACACCTATGTCTGATGGCCAAAAAGACGTTTCTGTAACAGACAGATGAAGTCAGCAGTGTTACGTATTCTAGTTTCTGAATCAGCTGAAGCCTGTCAATAGAGTGGTTTAGAAGGCCTGCCAATAATCCATTACAGCAGGCTAATCTGAGAGAAATGAAGGCATGAATTAGCCTTTCTGCATCATTACAAGTCAGGAAGGCAGCAATAGTTTTGTTAATTAAACAATTTACACAACATCTTACTAGCGGTACTGATGTGGGTTTTGAAACATTAATCAGAATCCAAAATGACCCCTAAACTCCACCCTGACAAAGTGCGTTATACCTGGTCTTTGGCCCAACTAGTGAATTTCCATCTTATCTTCGTCTACCTTTAAAAATGTATTGGCTGTCCAAATATTAATGGCAGATAGGCAGGTTCATTGTGGTCAGAGCCTGAGGGTGAAATGGCTTTGCTGCTAACATCCTTACATAATACATCCTGAATACAGTCACCTTGAGAGTGTCTCACACACACAATCCCCCATTGTGATTTTCCATCTGATAAACAGCTGAGAGCAGCATACCAGGTTGTGTGTGGGTGTACAGTCAGACGGGTGCAGGGTGAGGGTGATCAGGGTGCATTGTTCATATTTACTGTTATCGTGTACATTGAAGCTTACTGCTTTAATCTGCACTCACACTGCTGTCACATCCGAGCACTGTAAATGTGTGTTTGTCTTTTTACGCGTTAGTTCAAGACTTTGCATAATGTCTTGGATTTCAAGATTCATTTGAGCCTTTATTACCTCTATCCAACTGATTTGGAATAAATGTTTAGATTCTACAGTCAAATACAAGAATTTAGGTATTAGTTATCTCTCTGAACCTTGAATAATATGTTTTAATTCCATCTTTACTACTAAAGACTGAAGAAGTTGAGGAGGGGTTTCCAAAGATTATGTCTGTATACCAAATTAAGAAAAGTCCATTTCAAGCATTTAATGGCATATACACTGCAAGGCCAAAAGTATGTGGACACCTGAACAAAGCTTCCAGCCACATGTGTCCGTTGATCATATGATAGTGATACCATGATCATGAATGTGCGGCTCTAACAGCCTCCGCTCTTCTGGTTTCAAGCTCTCCAGCAGATGTTGAACCTGCTGCAGGGATTCGCTCCCATTCAGCCCCTGGAGCATCAGTGAGGTCCAACACTGATGTTGGGTGATCAGGTCTGGCTCACAGTCAGATACCTTCTCCTCCCATTCCAGGAAGGATTCCAGCAGTCACTTCCTGTCTCTGGAAAACAGTGGTAGAAATGTTTACAGGTTGAAGGACAGAGTAGAAATGTTCTTTTTGACATGCTGTTTTACAAGTTGTCGTTAGGGCTAGTCATTTACATTAAGATTGCGATTTGAAAGAGTGTAATCTTTAAATCTGAAGAGACACTATTAACTTTAATGTCCTAACAAGCTGAAATAAGTAAGTCTAATCTGAAAGTTTAGACAACAGCCGTCAACTTCAGCAGCTATGAGGACAACTTTAGTCAGGTTTACCAGGAAATGATCTGAACCTCTTTTCATGTAGAAATAAGTTTGATGATTGGCACAAACTCATCTTGTTTAATGCTATGTAGACAACCATTACAGGCCTGCACTGAACTTTCTTTTTTAAATAATCGCAATTTAGATCACTATCACAATACTGGTCAGAAAAATTGCAATGAGTTATTTTTTTAAATGTTCAGTCCTAGTTGATGCTTTCTGTGACACTTATAGCCTCATTTTCTTTTGGTTGGCACCAATAGGCTAACTGCAGGTTGAAAAACTTGTATGGTAACACTTAAAAAAATGGGGGGTCATAAAGCCCAGGCTCCCATTGAGCTCTTGTTGCTTTGATTTTAATTTCACTTAACACTTTTTCTTTTTCCCTCCGTTGCAATTAATTGTGTGTTTCTTTTTTTCATCTCGACGGCACAAAGAGGTCCTATGATCAGCCGTATAGAGGGGGATCCCACACAAGTGGCACCACTGGAGCAGCACCCCAACTTTTCACACTGTCTTCGCTCATGGCTAAACACAGAGGGGGAAAAAAGCATCAAAGAGAAGGGACCCTGAACATCACTCCCAACTCCCAAGATTCCCCTCTGTTCCTTCAGAAAGGGAGCCCTCCTTTTTTTTTTTTTACAATCAAATGGTCAGGCTAGGATTCCTGACATTCCTGAAATTAAAAAGAGCAGGGTGAAATGTCTGCGTCGGGGTGGATGCTCTGTTATACAAATTGCAACGGTATTGTCTTTGCAGTGCACGCATGTATGTGACATTTTGAAAGTGTTGTCAATGATGATACGTCTTGGCAGCCAGCGCCCTTCCTCTCCACTGTCTCTGCCAGGAAAGCTCACATTCCTGCTGCAGCTCAGAGGTACAGGGTACCTTGGGTGGACGTGCATCAGGTTGCGTGGTTCCCCTCTGTTTGTTTTACCAAGTAAAAACCTCAGCAGGGCTTCTTTTCTCTACCTGTCTGACAGCTTTTGATGAGAGGGCCTGTTTCCCAGTGCGTCCCCAGGCTCCTGTTTAGAGCTCAGACTTAACAAGTTCTGTCACAAAAACACACACACACTGCTTTTCTTTAGCTGTCCCCACACTAAAGGATAATGCCCTAAGATTCTTCTGGTTTTTTTCAACATTGTCAATTCATTAATGATTCCTTTCACAACTTGTGTGTGTGTGGCCCCTAAAGCCAACCTGACTCCTGCAGTGAGACCAGACAGGCTGAAATCAGGACTTAGACCCTGTATGTCACACAGCCAGTAGCCGCTTCATAACAATCACTAAGTCTGTGCCCCCTAGGGCCACCAGTCTACCCATCTCACAAAGTAGCTGCCACACTGCAGCTCAAACTGCTTCGTTCTCAAGCAGCAAAGTCATTCCTCTCAAAAAACATGATTTCCGTTTGAATCTTTGTCATTTTAATGGCAATTTTTACATCAGGCTTAAAGGATCATTCTCATTAGGGTTGGGGGTAGGGTTACAACCTGGGTCCTATTTCTTGTACTTTTGTGGTGTTTCTGTTATTGTAAATCCATCAAAATGAAATAAGTTGCACAATTTCTTTCCAGTATGCCATGCTTTAATTCCCCAGATGTTTTATCTATCTTGTCTTCGTGAGGGTGGAATCTGACTTTGTTTTCAGTTTCTAGATCAATTAGGCATTAGACCTATGATTGTAATGTTTTGTGTATTTAGTATTGACTCATTTAGTAAGTCCCATGACTAACGCTCACTTAAGTAATTGAGATTTGGGAACACAAAAGGTCAAGAAACACGAGCAGTGAGACGATCAGAAAGTTTGGAAATAAGCCAACAGTTTATGCAGATGATCTAAACCACTCTATTTGGAGGTCAAATTGAAAGTGAGAGCACCCGAAATGTTGATAATGATCCCTCACTGAACAGGAAAACTGTGCACACAACTATACCGTCAAAGTTGAAGCAGGATGCTGGCCTTTAAACTGTGAGGGACATTTACAGAATCTTTGGGTGTAGACACTCCCTCCTCACTTGAGAGGCAGCCCAGGTCCTCACCCAGGTGCTTGTCATCTCCCACCTGCAACTTTCTCCTCTCCGGAACCCCTGGACCTGCCACTAGACCTCTGCAGCTGGTCCAGAATGCTGTTCCCTATCTGCTGTTCAACCTCCCATGTTCAGCTTTAATATATAATATATATATATATATAAAAATTATATTATATTATATATTAATCTGTAATATATTATGCACATTATATATGGGGTAAATAAGCCAGCTATTAGTCCTCCTGATTAGTTTGTCAGTCAATGTCATTCATGACTGTATCAGTAAAATCTGGGTAGCAGCAGTCTGAGCTGCACAGAGACACAGAGACAGGTGAGCAGCACGGAGACACAGTCAGTGAGCATCAGGTGAAATGTCTTGCTGTAAATTCATGAGCAGATTAAAAAAATCAATCCAAGGTGGCATTTCTGAGATGGATTGAAGATGAATGTGGTTAGTGTTTGAGCATTGCTGTGTCTCTCATGATGCACCATTTGAACTTTGTAGTCAAATCATCAGACTGAAAGAAGGACAGTTACAGAGGTTTGAAAATGACTTGTAGCAGAGTTGGTTCAAACAGAGTAAAGTAGAGTGAAACTCGTGTCATATGTAAATTTGTTATATTTAGGCTCAGATTTACATGATCAAAATAAAATGTGGATACCTTTAAATCTAAAACAGCCCACATAATACAAGTCCTGTTTTGGCATAGTTTAGTTTGTGTATGTGTGTGTGTGTGTACACACAATAGGCAAATGCAATCACAATAATGTGCATATTGGTCGACTGGCCGTGCCAGTGTTAAACCTAAACCCTTGCCTACAGGGCAGTGAAGGGAACTGCTCCTTTCTACTTCCAAGCCATTGGTCAAAAACAAAACCCTAGTGCTACCTTTGTGCTCCTCTGCCTCTGGACAACTGGTCACCCCATCACTCAGAGGACCCTGTGGTCACTCATCTTCTCTGTTCTGACCCCACAGTGCTGGAAGGAACTACCCACTGAAGTCAGGACAGCAGAGTCACTGCCCATCTTTAACCGCAAGTTGAAAACCACCTTTTCAGACTATACCAAGACGCCACATGGCAGCACTTACTCTAAACACTGTAGCTGTAGCACTGGACACAATCATTGTTTGTCTGGAAGGGATGCACTAACAATTTGTGATTGTTCCTTCAGAGGTCGAATGCACTAGTTAGTCGCATTCAGGGCCATTTCTTGCTATATGCGGACTATGCGGTTGCATAGGGCCCCCCAAAGCCACCAGGGGGCCCCCAAGCTGCCATTTTAGCCATTTTTTTTATTTTTAAGAAATTAAAATGACCTGTCTCTCTTAGCCAAGCGCCCTCGTGTGTTGAGTGAAAACACCTATATGCTAAAAAAAACCAGATATATATATTTCACAAAATATGGGCCCCCTAACAACATTTTGCGTAGGGCCCCCACAAAGATAGAAACGGCCCTGGTCGCATTGGACAAAAGGGTTTGTTAAATTAATGCAATGGTAATCATTTCACATGTAAAACTTGCAAGTAGAGTTAGTCTTTGACTATAAATGGGAAGTGAAAAGCTTAAACTGCACTGCAGACTCTAATGCTAATTTGATTTCATGATATACAGGCTACACCTGTCAAAAAACACACGAAAGTTTTTATTAACTTCATATTTAAGAATATGCAGTTTTTGCAGTCTTTTAATACCTATGGAGCATTACTGACATATTGACATCGACATATTTACAGCTTACTGCCTATGATGGTGTGTTCTCCTTCTTTTACGACAGACTGTTTGCGATGGTTATGACTCAGGCAGTCAGCTATGTTTTAGAGCCATCCATGTGACACATTCCAGTCAGGCATGCTCGAGGCCAAACTAAGGTACTCAACGTTATGGACCCAGACAAGCAATAGAAGGGATGGTCAGATCACAACATTGCGCCTCTTCTCACTAACAGATACAGTCATTTTGACAGATTATATGCTTATGTCTCCATCCTGTAATCACACGCGGCTCATAAAAGCCAGTGACCTAACAATTTGAGAATCCCTGCTGTTTTGCACTGTGCACCAGCTCATTGCGTGGTGCTATTACTGGCTTTAAGATCCGAGCACAGATGTCAGGTCCATTTTATGGAAACGTAGCTTTTATTTTCCTCTCACATTTGGGTGTTTGTAACTGTTTTTGGCCGTTTCTTTAGAGCAGCGTAACATTGTTATCATCTTGTTTGAAGGATTTCAGAGGGGTTATGAATTGATGATCTCTTTTTAGTTAGAGTGGTGGTGCTGTGATGGAGACATCATTATTTAATTATGAATGATCAGGCTCATATCCCTTTGGCTTGAATGAGTTTCTTTTTGTGTGTCATGTGCTAAGCTCCTTGGTTTTAGTGGTATGGGGAAAATGAGGGGTCACTACCCCACACAGACACAAACTCAGCCTCATCACAGACTCCCCATTGGCTCGGGCTTAGTCATGAGACCCTGGCAATGAGAAAGCTCTCACCCAATAAGACACCCTGTGGGGAAAGCCCTGGTCCAATAAGAAGGCCCCCTGGGGTAAGGCTTGGGGATTACCAGCCCGAGCCTGCGGATTGAGCTCCAGGGCGAGGGAGGGGGGCACGAGTCGAAGCGCAGGGCTGCTTGGTCACCAAGGCCAGCGGCCTCTTTTAAATGGTTGCTACGGGGCAGGTATCGAACGTGCGAGAGTCACACACAGTCACGGTCATGGAGGGTATTAAATGGCAACAAAGAGACAGTTATTTTGCAATAAACCGCCCTGCTGAGTACAAGTTATTCTCTAATAATCAAGAGGCGAGGAGCAAGCGGGACAGAGCTGTGATCACAAGAGCATGGTGCTGCATGGAGCTCGACTCGCACACATACACACAGGTCACACCACATCAACCCAGAAACACAAACTTTATTTATCACTTGTACATACACACAATTTATGTATGTCCCCAGTCCCATGTTCACTAATCCAGGCTCAGTGACAGACAGACAACACTCTGTCAGTGTTGATTCCAGGTCCAATTAAACACATTTTTGTTGAAGACAGAAAATATAACTTCTAATGTTGTAACAAAGGCTTTTATGCAAGCTTTCACCCAGTGTATGGTGGGATAGGCTCGAGCCGCCTGTGCGTCTAAAAAGGAAGAAGCATATAGTGATGACAAATTTAGCAATTTGGGTGATTTGACAATACATATACCTTGAGTCTTGAGTCTATGCATCAATGTGATAAAGTTTCTCGAATTGTCAATTATTTAATTCACTGGATTACACAAAAACAGACATTTCCATTTTAGCCATAAACAGTTTCTCATTTGATTTTCCAGGAAATTTTCTTTATCACAATATATTGGTATAAGGATATAAAATTGTAACGTGATAGAGGATTCTATTCATATTGCCCAGTTCTACATGAAAATGTTTTCTAATTAGTGCTGAGTGATTCATTCACTTGATTTAAATTTTTTGTAAATTGGGGATTCAAGTTGTTAAAAGGTGCACAAATGATAGTATAAGCTGGGTTTTATACTCGACACAAGGGGTTAAGAGGAGTATGGAAGTCAAGCATGTTTTCAGTGGGTGTTGAGCTCCGCAAAGGACGTCCCTTGTCACCGATTCTGTTCTGTCTGTGATCTTCATGGTTAGGATCTCAAGGCACAGCTGGTGGGAGGAGAGTGTCCGGTTTGGGGACCTCAGAATTGCTTCTCTGCTCTTTGCAGATGATGTGGTTCTGTTGCCACACAAGTGTTTTCTTACACTTACGTACAGCACATAACGAAATGAAAGCCATTCAGCAAAGTATAAATAAACCCTCAGTGAAACACATTTTAAATAATGCCAAACTGCAAATTGATATATTTCATCACTTATTTATTTATTTCACTGTCCATTGATGATGAATGAAATGAAAATAATTTTGTCACATTTATTCTTTCATTCTCCACATTTCAAATGTGATGAATATGAAAACACAAATTTCACATGTTCATTTCTCGTCTCTTTTCAACCTCCTCCTCCACCCCTGTCTCCTCCACCAGGTCAGAGTGTGTGTGCAGTCTGGGCTCACAGTTTCGTCGCGGGGCTGGTGTGTTGGACATGGTGTTTGAGTCTCCGTTCCAGCTCTTCACCTGCGGCTATGATACCTTTATTCGACTGTGGGACCTCCGACTCAGCCCACGGTATGCTACCATCTCTCTTTTGTCGGGTTCAACTTGAACTGTTCAGAACTCAGGGCTCCTTAGGATTTTATCTTGTGACCATAAATACACATTACATTCTGAAAGCAAAACTATATTAACCAATGGACCTAATGTATTTTCAGCTACAGTGTATGTCAGTGAATGTAGGATCTGTTTAGATAGTGACACCTACTGTACCGTGCTTGAGACCTTTAACGCAACATGCTTGGACAGTGTCCTCTATTGGTTTTCATTGGCTCATTCCAGTATTTTAGACTCACTATGTTAAATTTGACTGCTTTGACTACAACAAAATAAATTAAGTAGAAAAAGGTATGTTTTCTGAAGAACGCTGTAAATGGTAAAATGTTTCCTTGTGAGATGTTGTTTGGGATTGCAATTTAAGTTGCAGCACTTGAAGTGTTGGAGTTGAAATGTAAGCATTTAAAGGGGGTTGAGATGTAATTTGAAGTGTAATCACTGAAAGCATTTGAAATGTTAGTTTTGACTTTTGACAGGGAAAAATGTTAGAAAGCTCAGTAAGAGCAGCAGAGGAGGGATCCCTCTCCCAGGACGGACAGACAGGAAATAGATGTCGTGTGCACAGAACAGACCAACATAATAAAATGACAGTATGAACAATCAGGATGACAAAAATATAGATAGATTGTAAACATATATAAATAGGATAGGACCTGAGCCACATGACCTCCTCTCCACCATGGAACCTGGAAGAGGACAGACACACAAACACACAAGAGGAAAAACTCGAGCACACCATGCACACAGATAGAAGAAGAAAACACACAAAGGAACAGAGACAGATGAGAGGAGACGCTGAATCTCCAGGAGGACAAAGATCCAGATCCAACATCTGGAATTCCTGCATATAGTTTGGTTACTTTATGAAAATAAATATATAATACTTTATGATAATATAAATTTGACCATTTTCATAAAAACCTCCTTAGTTCCCTTCCTTAGGTTTTCTTGTCAGGATGGAAAACTTCAGAAAAAACATTCAGACCATGGTGTAAAAATCATTCCAAGCCTTTTATTTCCAGCAGTGTGAGCACAGGGAGCTAACCTGTGGTGTCCATATTGATGCAGCAGGGTTTGGGAGGGTAGCATTTATTTTGGACAGCAGGGGTTAGAGGGGTTTCAGGCTGTATTTCGGGGGATCAGTCAAGTAAGACAAATCAGATCTGATTGGCAGATCGCTCTGGGGACTTTGAAAGGGATTGGGTTGGGGTGAAGGTTGGCAGAGGGGGGTCCCTCTTTAGATATCAATAATTCATACGGTCAAACCTAACAGGCCCCAAAAGGCTCCCAGGGTCATCCAGGAGGTTCAGGTTGTCTGAAGTCTACATGTGATTGACAAAAAAACAAATGCAGATTCTGTGTGGTCCCATGGTGCTTTGAAAATTCAATTGAGAAACTGTTTATAGATAAACTAACCAGACACGAGTGTCTGTCTTTGGTTAATCCTGCAAACTGAATGCCTGACAATACTTCATCACATTAATGGAAACATATAATATCGCAGTAAAGCAGTCCTGCTCACTGATTTGTAACATTGGTGTGATACAACCAGAGATATTAAAGGGATAGCTACCATGGTATAAACAGTATGTCAAATTTCTGATACGCTAAAAAAAATCTATATTTTGTCCTTTTTACATCATATCTCCCAACCCTAACTGTTCATGAAAAAGACATGACAGGTATTTGATGATGAATATCAGATATAGTGTTACATAATTCATAATTAAAGTTTATTTTCACAAATCACAGCTTTTAGTAAGTGGAACTTAAATGATTTTGTACTTTGGAATGAGGTTCAACAATATCCAGATATGGATATATAATTAAATATTACCATTTATCGACTTTCAGCTGAATCATACTGTGACTATATGATGTTATCATGTTATCCTTCTACAAATGACCAAATGAATGATTCCAACCATGCTTAAATTAAGCTTTTGTTTTACACATAAAGAGTTTTGTCTCATATATTCCATTACAGTGGAACACGGTTTATTGCTTTGAACATCAGTTTGATTATTTGATGTGAGATTTTTGTTTTATACAGTTGCCATATTGTGATATAGATCAAAAAATATCTTTATTAATTTCATGAACATAATCACCCACCCTCTTAGATTGCTATCTCTCCATTCAATTTGAGTTTACACACTATTCTACTACTGTGAGTACAATTTAAATGAAAACTTCACAAGAAGTGTGTGTGTGTGTGTGTGTGTGTGTGTGTGTATGTGTGAGAGAGAGAGAGAGAGAGAGAGCCTCCAGATGTCTCTGCTGCCCCATTGTCTGTCCCTGGTGTCTCTGCATTACTTATTGATGAGGCTGCACTAATGGAGGATCGATGTCTATTGGCAGAAAATACTTATCCCCAAAATACTTCCCCTCTCTTAACCACAGCCACCACCACCCTGCTCTGCTGCTCACTCAGCCCCCTGCTGCACACACACACACACACACATACACACACACACACGCACACACATACACACACCTCCTTGTTAACTACAGTATAGGGTTTTCCTGTAAACAAGAGATGGAGTTTCAGCATTGTCTCCAAACCTATACACACAGAGATGTAATCTCAGCTGTATTGATGCAGTTCAGATTGTTTTAAACTTTTATTTTAGTGATCTCTATGGGTTTCACTTTTTCAGTAATCTCAGTTGGAAGACTTTTGATTTGTAAATTTTTGCCAATTTTACTATTTTTCCCCAGCGACCCAGATTCAGACAAACTACTGGAGGCCCCTTTGAAAGTATGTTTGGACGGTGAATCAGTTGGTATCACTTTATTTCATGGATCTGATATCTTCCTGAAAAGATACTGCTATGTAACTGTAAATTCATAGGAAGGTTCCTTGAAACACCTATGTTATTTGGTACTCATTATAGGGAAAATGGACACAGTGTTCAATTGTTACACTTTCACTTAATTCATTCCAATTAATCACTAGCATAACCTAGTTGCCAAAAATAAATGTGTAATGAATGAATATTTATTTTCACAGAATTCCTCTGGAAATCAACAACTGCCTACAAACAAAACACAACTAAACTCAAATAACTGCCTCAGAATTGTATGATTGGGTAACTGACTACAAAGGATTTCAAATATTATATATGATGACTTTATTTAAGCTGATACTTTGTAATCACAACCCCTGGTTGGATTCCACCTGGGTACCTTTGGTGCATGTCATCCACGTCTGTCTCCCTCTCCCTTTTTCCTGCCGGTATCTACTGTCACTGTTCATAAAAGGCCAAAACAAGTGCTACAATTCCTCCACTATTTATCTGATGTGGATGCAAACACCTTCAAAATAAAGCGGATAGTCAACACTTCACTGAAACAAGTCACTGTTTCATTTGAAATCCAATGTGCAGGAGCATAACAAAACAGAACAAAAAATGTTTCTCTGTTTTAATAATTATGGTCTGTACGGTACACCGATTAAAGACAAGCCCTCTAAAACATATTCCTATACTTTTGAGAAGAGCTGCTACATGTAAACGATAGACAGCATACCTTCAATCTGCCAAAAGGCATAAATGTATCTGGATAAGAAGGAAAAACAGCAAATCCCCAGACACAGAACTGTCTCTCCAGTATGTCTGTGAAGAAGCGTCTACTTCTACATATCTCTTCAGTACATTTTCAAGTTAAAAACATTGAAGAATCAGACATTATGTGGTGCTACTACAGCAGGGGGAAAAAGGTCCTGTTCATCTCAACACGTGTAAAAACTCCTTTCCAACAGGAAGTGTGTGATGGAGTGGGAGGAGCCTCATGACAGCACTCTGTACTGCATCCAGACAGACGGAAATCACATGATAGCCAGCGGCTCTTCGTACTACGGTGTCGTACGACTCTGGGACAAACGGCAGACTGAATGCCTGCAGGTGTGTACATTATATCCTCAGGTTGAAATACATGACTGTGGTATACACAGTGTGAATTAGCTACGGTACATCACATGCTTTAAAGATATGTTTAAAACATAATTTTATGAGCTGAATTCCAGATGTTAAACAATAAACATAATGCTGTTGTAATGTGATTTCATGTTTTATTTGTTGTGCAGTTCTTCCAGCTGAGCTCAGACCCAGTGAGCAGCCCGGTGTACTGTCTGAGGTTCACTAGCTCTCACCTGTATGCAGCCCTGGCCACTGCCCTGCACTCACTGGACTTCAGACAGAACCCCATCTACATCAGATGATACACACACAGACATACAGACACTGTTTTAATTTTTCTGTTCAATAAAGCTGTCTATTTTCACAAGAAATGTTTTCATGTTTTCAAAGGGATCCAGCAGCACGAGTTAAGCTTTGTCAGTTTTGTGCACTGCTTTTGGTTTTGGAAGAACTGACCATTTCTATATGTCAAAGCATATGTTAAAAAGGACACTCCAGTGATATAGTATTCCATAAAGATGGGGAGCTCATAAGAGACAAAAGAAGGGTAAAAGAGGCCGAGATCCTGACTCTTAGTCCCCTGTGTGATTTATGCTCTAAAAACACTGGACCCTACATCTCTCATAATGCAACTGGATAGCATCTTCATTGGTAAATGCCCATGTCTTTCAAAAGCTGCACCCCAAGTTTGTAACACAGGCTTTCTGTTATAAATGTGTAGTCTCAAAGCCCAAGCTGACCCCATAGTGATGTCATCAGGGTTATTTAATCAGACTTTAAAAGGGTTTTATGGTAGTAAGGTTAGGGTTAGCGCAGTCGTTTTTATACACAGTTACACTGATTGAAAGATTCAAAGGGTTCAAGTAAAAATACACATCATTTTCTTAGAAAGTCTTTTTTCCCAGCAGACATTTTGATTTGTCTGCTGGGATTTATGAAAAGCACAGGTGTTAATAATGACATTAACAAAGGCTCTGTTCTATTTAAGTGTCCTAGTAGGCCATGACAGTCAGTGTGTTTACTGTGCATGCACTTAGGTAACCAGGTTATAGTTGGCTTTCTCCAGTTAGATGATTTCTTAAATGTAAATAAGAAACCTGGTTTCTGAAACTTGGGTTGGGGATTGGAGAAACCCGATTTCCCCAGCTAGATTTCTCCTGTAGAACGTTGATATCTTGGGCATGTATAGCTCTGAGTTTCTTCACCTTTTTACAATTGTGTATAACAATAGACTGCAGACAGGGAAAGTAAGAGAGCAGCCGGATGAAAGGAGAGATAATTATACGTGATCCATTCTCATATTTAAGTCTGACTAAAACTGAACTGACAAAGTAGCCTGTCTAAAGTTAGTCAGTTTGCACAGCTGAACATTTGACTGTTTGTTAAATTCAGACATTTTGGTGCTGTGAGGTGCATCACAGCACAACTAACTAAACTAAAAAAAAACAAGTCAGGAAGCAGCATCTTCACTAAAACAGTTAAAATAATTAAGAAATGCTTCCAAAATAAGGTTACCTGTGTAACCTGCGTTCTCTGAGTAACCTGGAACATGACATGAAGTGGACATGTGAAAAACGCCTGTCAATGTCCATTTTCTACTTTGAATTTTTTATTGGTAAACCATATTGGTGAGTCAGCCCAGTCAATTTGGTGTTTGAAACAGTTCTTTGTGCACCAGAAGTGAAGCTGTGGATTGACAATTGAATTCTGGGAAGTGCAGTGCTGAAACACCACAGATATGATTGCTAAACACCAAAGATGAAAAAATGATCATCTAAATCCCATGTGATTCATAAAAAAGTTCTTCTAATACTGTTTACACCATAAAGGTTATATATTCATGAGAAGCATTTGAGAATGGTTCAGTATAGAGTTGGTTTTTTATGTTTCTTAATTGCAGCAAAAAAAACTATCAGTGTTTTTTTTATTTCACTATAGAGAGCCAAAGTCCGACCATCACATCCATGCTACTCTGCAAGCTTGGATTACTTCAATCCCTCATTAAGAGTTCCTGGAGTTTACTATCCATATTCAAGATAAATGAGTATCTGCAGACCCTGTTTTAGAATTTGAACCCATTATGATCTTAACGAAGTTAAACAACAATTCATTTGTTAGCATTCAGAAACTGGAGCTTCCGTTTGCATCATTGCAAATATCAGTGTGATTTTGAATAGCATTTTCATCTGGGACGATAATGACTCTGGACAGAGGGAAACTGTAACACCCTGTGAAGATAAACCAAAACACTGAAGGCAAGCCAGACAGAACTCCTTCGTTGAACATGAGAAGCATGTTGCAGCCTGCCAGTAAAGGGCTAATCCATTAGCTTGAGGCACTGTGAGCACAAATGCTCCACACATATCGTGTGCACACACTGTCTGTTGAGCCAGTGAATAAATCCCAGTGTAGAAAACACAGCTCGGCCTTTCCTCCACAACACTTTGGAGTGGCTGCCTGGATCCAGCCGAAGTCTTTGAAGGGATTAAGGCACCTTAGCCTCTTGACAAACCCATCTCATCACTGTGGAAACACACTATTTGGGTTTACATACATTTAACCCTTTCACCTGAGATCACACACCAGAGGGGATTGGAGTGTTTGACCCCCCAAATCCACTGCATACAATGCAAGGATCCATTTTATAGACAGATATCAAATCTACATGGTCACACATTTGGATATAACAAACCACACATACAGTGCACATGGTGTTTCACACACAGGAACAGAACAGCTGTTCTGTTCTAGTAGTCCTAAACTGGCTCTCAAGTCACATTCTTCCGTACTTACACTTGCTATGGTAAAATGCAGTGCACTATGAGTAACTGGATGGTATACTCATAACTGTCAAAAAGTTGAGTGTGGAACGCTGCACACTTCTCACCCTCAGTGGTCGCCATCTTGACTACATAGCGGAAGGGGAGGGACCACCAACCTTTAAAGCTGCGTCCATCTTGCTGGATGACGTCCCCATTCTTAATCCTGCCTACAAAACTTTGACTGGCCAACTGTTTCTCCAGCCAACCTAAATAGCCATCAACTGGTACAACAGCAGACAGCAGACCTATTTGACAAAACTGATGGTGATTCAGAGATCTGGAACCAGGCTAATCAGGAACGTAATAACAATAACATATCTAAACATGGAGAAGGTTCAATCAGGAAGACGTCTTCATGCTACTTATTTATTTCCCTTCTCTCTCTCTCTCTCTCTCTCTCAATTCAATTCAGTTTGCTTTATTGGCATGAATGTAACAAAGACAATATTGCCAAAGCGTCAGGTAATGATATTTAAAAAAAAAAAAAAAATTCATAAAATCAAGAAAATAGCAAACAATGTATATACACATACACATGTGTGAGACTGTGGAAGAGTGTGTGTGTGTGTGTGTTAGGTTTTGTTATCTTGTCTGTTTCCTGTTTTATTCTGAAGTCTTGTCTCTTGTTTCCTGTGTGTTCCTGCCCTCATGTGTCTGATTGTCTGCACCTGTTCCCCATTACACACCTGCCCTGGATTCCCTTGTCAGTCTCTCCCTTATTTATACCTGTCCTGTTCCTTTGGTCTTTGTTGGTTCATTGTGTGTGATCTGTGTGTCCTGCGTTCCTGTGTACTTGGTGATGTGAGTTCTCCGAATTTGCCTGGCAGTTTGCCTGCCTGTTTACCTGCAAGAGAATTAATAAATATCTGAAACTGCTTGAGTCTCCGTGTCTTGGTCCCTCTCCCTGCTTCCCCGCCCTAACTGTGTGTGTGTGTGTGTGTGTGTGTGTTAATGTTGGTGTTGCTATGTCAAGATACTGACTTGGAATATTCGGTGATGTTTTATTTCTCTCTCTCTCACTCTCTCCAACACACTCAGCTGACTGAGGGCGTTCACTCTTTCATTTCACCACGACCTCTCTGAGCCAGTCATCTCGTTGCTGTCAAACTTCAAACTGTTCCTCTGTCTGCTGCTGTCAGCTGTCATTTCAGCATCAAATCGATGCAACCCTCCTCCATTCACCTCCAGTTCTCAACCAACCAGCACCCAGGGGTCCTTCCACTGAGCTCATCAGAAGTCCTGCTCCACATCTCATCCATCCAGATCTTCAGCATTGCCCTTCACTTCTTCACCACCACCACCAGTGTCTAGACTCCATCGGGGGGATATTCCTGTACAGGCATCACTGCCCCCTTAAAATAACATCATGATGGGGTCTAATTGCTTCCGCATTCACAACATATGTTCTTCTACAAAAAAAATCTTAGTGGGAATGCTGATTCAGCATTCACACTATTGTTATCCTGTTCTTTATTATTCTTATTCCATTTCCGTATGTTTTTCACTCGACTACTACTTCAGTAGACAGACTTAAAGTAGATAGTTACATGCACAGCTGATGTTGATAAACAAATTAAACACCAATCAGTTTGTTCCTCTGTTCTGATTGGTGGATTGATGTAGCGCTATTCTTGGCAGTTGTGACCTCTGTGCTTTTTAACTGTTAGTTAATTCAAACCTACCTCGCTCTCTGTCTCTCTCTCTCTCTCTCACACACACACACACAAACAGAGTAATACACCACACACACAAACACATACAGTAATACACTAATACATACAGATACTAACACACAAATACACACTCTCTGACCTGTCTAAGTTGCAGTCTGCCCCTCCCCCCTCCACTCCCTCAGGGTGCCACAGTCACCATAGCAACCGGTGTGTGTGTGCCTGTCTGTGTTTTGCCTGTAACTTCAAACACACAGATGATAGGAGTTTTCAACTTGTGACAGCTCCTACATTTTAAAGAGTATGTAAACATATTATATATCAGTGTCTTTTGTGAAGCCTATTGCCTCTTCCCATGGCAACCTTTGACTGGATCTGACGACACACAGCTGATTGAGATGACACATTCACTTAGAGTAGGAAATCCCATCGCTCAAATCATGGACCTTTAAACCACACAATATAGGAGAAACACATGTATGCATATATGTGTGTCAATGTATTTCTGCTCTCACAGTTCAGCTTCCAATTCTGGAAATTAATTTCACATTTCTGCATTTTCAGCAAAGCTTTGCAATTTATTCTTCTTCTGTATGTTTTTACACACAGCTGATGTTAATAAACTGATTAAGCCTCCATCAGTTTGTTCCTCTGTTCTGATTGGTGGATTGATGTAGAGCTATTTTTGGCAGTATTGTGACCTCTGTGCTTTTTAACTGTTAATAAATTCAAACCTACCTCTCTTTGTCTTTGTCTTTCTCTGTCTCGCTCTCTCTCTCTCTCTCTCTCTCTCACACACACACTCACACAGACACAGACACAGACACACACACACACACACAGAGTAATACACTGCACATACAAAAACAGACACACACACAAACAGTAACACACTAACACACACACATACAGTAATGCACCAACACATACAGATACTAACACACACAAATGCACACACACACACACACACAAACTGGTTTTTCTATCTTTGTGGGGATTTTTACCTTTGTTNNGTTTGTTCCTCTGTTCTGATTGGTGGATTGATGTAGAGCTATTTTTGGCAGTTGTGACGTCTGTGCTTTTTAACTGTTAATAAATTCAAACCTACCTGTGTCTCTTTCTCTGTTTCTCACACACACAAACACAGTAATACACTACACATACAAACACATAGACAGTAATACACACAGACAAACTGGTTTTTCTATCTTTGTGGGGATATATACTACTTTTACTGCCTTTTTCTGCTACTTCTACTTCTGCTTCAGCCTTTNACACACACACACACACATACAGTAATGCACCAACACATACAGATACTAACACACACTAATACACACACACACACACACACAAACTGTTTTTTCTATCTTTGTGGGGATTTTTACCTTTGTTTGTTCCTCTGTTCTGATTGGTGGATTGATGTAGAGCTATTTTTGGCAGTTGTGACCTTTGTGCTTGTTAACTGTTAATGAATTCAAACCCACCTGTGTGTCTCTTTCTCTCTCTTTCTCTCTCTCTCACACACACACACAGTAATACACTACACATACAAACACAAACACATAGACAGTAATACACACAGACAAACTGGTTTTTCTATCTTTGTGGGGATATATACTACTTTTACTGCCTTTTTCTGCTACTTCTACTTCTGCTTCAGCCTTTCTACTACTTCTACTACTACTTCTGCTTCAGCCTTTCCTACTACTACTACTACAGCCTTGTTCTACTACTTCTACTACTACTTCAGCCTTTTTCTACAGCTTCTACTACTACTTCAGCCTGTTTCTACTACTTCTATTACTACTTCTCCTTCAGCCTTTAACATACTTTTTCACATATCTGCATTTTCAGCAGTGCTTCCAATTCTGGCA
Organism: Maccullochella peelii; assembly: GCA_002120245.1. Taxonomy (NCBI): domain Eukaryota; kingdom Metazoa; phylum Chordata; class Actinopteri; order Centrarchiformes; family Percichthyidae; genus Maccullochella; species Maccullochella peelii. The sequence goes on along the minus strand of LKNJ01005150.1, from coordinate 25,722 downwards.
ATTCATTTCACATTTCTGCATTTTCAGCAGTGTTTTGCAAATTAATTTCAGCTTTCAGCACTCCCACGCATTTTCTGCAGGAAATGCAATTTTTCTAGTTATTATTCTTCATCTTCCGTGTTTTCTTTGTCCTGCAACTCGTCCCGCACCGTTGCCAGCAGATACACAAAAAATACATCACTGCGACCAGCTCGATCAGGATTGGGGTGCTATGCCTTTTCTCAGAGATCGGCCCAACGGTTTGCGCACAAATCAGCAAAAGAACACGCAGAATTTCCCAATGGTTGTGTATGTGAAAAGTCAGAGTGAGCCTGTGGAATGAGTGACAGAGTGACAACTTGCCTGAAAACTTTCTCTAAAAACTGCTCTATCGTCCACAGTCTTCACTCTACAGACATGATTTTATCATCAAAACGTAGGAAAACTTGTCTTCCTTCCTCAGATATTTTTCTAGAATTTTTTCAGAACTACACTTTTGCCACAGTGAGCCTCAAAGTGCAGTAGTGCCAGGCGATTGTCCCATAGACACCCCGTATAACTGAGAGCAGAAACACTGTCCTTTTCTCTGTTCCCCTGACATTTCTAACTCACCGCTGTGTCCACACTTCTAACACCACCAACATCAAATCTACATCTACTTTGGAGATTGGAGTCACAGTCTTTGAAGGAGAAGCAGGAGTTTGAGGGGTGCTCCTAGGCTTAATATCTGTGTTAAAGTCTGCCCACAGGCCCCCTCCTCCTCCTCCAGTCTCCTCACTGCCCCCCCTTCCCCCACTCCTTCAGGTTGCTTTAATCACCATAGCAACCTGTGTCACACACAACTTGAAAGAGCATGTAAACTATGGAGGATATTTGTAGTCATAATTAAAATGTATGAAGGATATTTTCGGTCATAATGAAATTTTTATTAAAACTGATCACATTAAAAATATTGTTAATTTCTACGCTAACCATGTAAACTCTGGAGGACAGCTCCTGCAATTGAAAAAGCATGTATCCTATTGAGGATATACAGTATGTGGCCATGATTAAAATTGAAAGTCCAACTACAAAATTAAAAAAAATTTCTTTACTACACTAAGCATGTAAACTATGGAGAATATTTGTGGTCACAATTAAAATGTATGGAGGATATTTTTGGTCATAATTAAAATTGAAGGTCCAAATATGGAGACAGAAAGGGGGAGAAAAAAAAAACTGAGCGAGACGCAACGCACAGCAGCTCTGGGGTGGGGGCCCAGGTCAAATTTCAATTTGGAATTTTCTAGTTATATTTAATACTTTCTTACAGTTATCAGTTATTTTCCTAATATGTACAGCCCATGTAATTCTTTCATCAAACCACAATCCTAAAAACTTACATTGTTTCACTTTCTCCAATTCTTGATTTTATAATTTTAGTCTTACATTACTGCCAGTTCTTTTTCTTGTAAAGAACATTGTCTTTGTTTTGTCTACTGAAAATTTAAATCCCCACTTATTACCCCCCATTTCCCTATTTTAACAATAGCCTCTTGTAGTTTCTTCACAATGAATTCCAAATTCCCACCTCTCTTCCAAATTGCCCCATCATCCACAAAAAGAGAAAATCCCATCCCATTCTCCAAATTCCGAAAAACATAATTTATCATTACAGAAAATAACAAAGGACTCACTATACTTCCTTGAGGCGTTCCATTTTCAACCCCAAAATTTTGTAAACAACACTTCCCTATTCTTACTTGAATCGATCTTCCATATAAAAAGTCCTTGATCCACCTATACATTAGGCCTTTAACCACTAATTTACTTACTTTAACTAATAATCCTTCCTTCCACATCATATCATAAGCCTTCTCTACATCAAAAAATATTGCTACTACACTTTCCCTATTAACCTGTGCTTTCCTTAATTCATGTTCTAAACATAAAGCAGTGTCCATGGTATTCTTGCCTCTTCTGAATCCACGCTGATATTTTGGTACATACCCTTTGTTTTCCAAATAATAAGTTAATCTTGTATCATTCTCTCCATTATTTTGCATACATTGGATGTTAAAGCAATAGGCCTGTAATTCCCTGGGTTTGTACAATCTTTTCCTGGCTTATGTATCGGAACAGCTTCTTTCCAGATTTGTGGTAATTTTCCCTTCTCCCAAACTTTATTATATAGTTCCAGTAAAGTGTCCTGATTTACTAAGATGATTTACCATAATGTAACATATCTGATCTTTTCCTGGTGATGACATCTTGATTTTCCTGAGAGCACGATTCAGTTCTGCCTTTGTGAATGGTATATTTGTTAAATTATTGGTATCTTCATTTTGCTGTAATAGTTCATTATTCTCAGTTATTGTAGCTTCCCTTCCTCTTTGCCCCTCTTCACTAATATTATCAGAGCTATGAATTGCTTGTTTTGTGGCCCCTAGAATGACTTCACAAACAGAAAGATTGAATTCATCAACATCTTGATTAACATCAACTTTTTCCACTTTTCCCAATCAGCACTGCTGAAAACCCATCTATCTAATCCTCCAGTATTATACTCTTCTAAGCTCAAGCCTACTTCAGTTAGTATAGGATAGTGGTCACTTCCTATTGTTGTTTCTCTTACAATTTCCAAAGTGCAAATAAGTGCCACTGTTTCTGATAAGAAATTAAGATATATGGCTGATTCTTACCATTTCTAAAATCAATTCTTGTACCATTTCCTTCAATGAGGCATGCTAGATTTTTAATTTCCATTTGCTCTTCAATCACCTCCCCATTTCCATCATTATAGATAGCCCATAATGTACTATGTGCATTAAAATATCCACAACAAATAACATTTCCTTCTAGATTTACAGCTAGTTCCTCCAGTGAATCTAATGAAAGCTTCTTGCAGGGATTGTAAAAGTTAATTATTTTGATAATACCATCTTTTGTACAAACTTCAATTACTATAATTTCCCAGTCTTTCCCTTTCTCCAACACTCTATATTGCATTTTTTGCTCCACAAATATTATACAACCTCCTCCATTTCCCTCCACTCTATCTCTGCATATACTATCATAGCCTTCAATTACAAAATCTAGTCCTCATGATTGCTCACGTCCACAATTAATAACATGAACTTAGAGAGCAAAGTCAAGTTAGCAGCACTTACATTTCCAGTTAAGTATTTTCAAAATAAAAGTACCAGTAGTATTTTTCTAGCCTAATGAAGTGGAAAGAAATCTAGGAACATAATGGTACTACAATAAAATTTGTATGTTTTCTGCTCTACTGTCCTTCACAGTAAAGTAGCTGTACTTGTCCAGAGGGAAAACATTTTTCTTATTGTTGGTATGGAGCAATGACAGTGACTTGTAACACACTTGTAAATTTTTTGACCAGGCACTTAAAATCTTATTATATATATATATATATATATATACTGTATATACATTACACTGCTAACAGCATTATTTGGTCAGTGACAATGGTGGTTCTGTGTTAAAGGTTTGTATGTGTACTGAACACCTCTATTTAAAATCTGTCTCAAACAGCTTTCCACAGAAGATTTAAAAAGTATCAAATGAGCAAAAATTCACATTACGCAAAATTTTTTAAAATCTCTCATGAGCTCATAATTTTCACTGTAGTACTTACTGTGATGTACATGTACCCATAATGGGATGAAGCCTGCAAGCTAGTTCAGGTAGCCAACTTCAGTACGCACTCTTACCTTGCACAGCCTACTCTGTCACTTACCACTCCCTGCTGTGCTGAGCTTGGTGTTTCCTTGTGGGGAGTAACAAGGTCAGAGACCCTAGATCCCAAAATATCAACACTATACATATTCTACGTTCGCAAATCTATTCCACATGAGTTGGCTGAATGAACTTAAGGAGTAAATATGCATGCAAATAAGTTTAACATCCACAAGATTATTGCCAATTACTGTTATATTCAATGACATTTGTAAACAATAAGAATTTGCTTCTTGCAGGGAAGACTTCTATTTTATTTTTATTCTATTTGACAAATGATTATGATAAAGCATAATAAAAACATTGGAATGAATATTGACAGGGTTTATTGAACAAAGCAGTTTAGATCTTTCTGGGTAATCAAAACCTGAATAATGGAATGAGGACCTAGACACCAGTCTCTTAAAACCATACATCAAGATGTAGTCAGGCATGTAAATACAGGCTGCCTGTAAAGACCAAAGGTCACATACATTTGTACAAACCTAATGACTTTTTCCACCAAGGGTATAGGAATAATGGAGGATTCCACCTTTCTCCAGGAAGCAGTCGTGCTCATGGGTTCCCAGCTTGATCTGTCTCTGGCAAACTCCCAGCAGGTCATCGAAGATGAAGTCACTGTCATGAACCTCAAGCCTCAGTATGTCATTCTCCTGGGCCTTGAAGTGGATAAACTCCTCCTCCCACCAGGGGTTTGGGTTGTTGTTGCGAACAGACGTTTCACCCAGAGTGGCTGAGCCACAGAACACCTTGACATAGCCGTCTGTGGTTCCCAGGATGCTGGAGGGAAGATTGCTGGCCTGAAGGTTAAACAGCTTCAGCTGGGCTTCAGCCACAGTCAGATTGCACAGGACCAACAGGAGGAGCGGAAGACTGGAGGACATGGCGTCACAGGAGGCTGTGGAGGAGGAACCACGGATCTTTGCATTTTAATCTATGTGGATTTACACGGCAATGAATCAACACGTGTGAGGGTGTGACACACTCTTAGTTTTTACTCCACTTAGACCTCATGTCTGCTTTTGAAACAGTAGACCATAACATTCAGATTAACTGCTTTCAGAATGAAGTTGGTAGTAATAGCATTGCCTTATATCAGACAGCACTTTTTCAGTCAATATGGGTTTCATATCCTGCTGTGGGGTCACTCAAGTATCACTTTTAGGCCCCATATTACTTGCGTCCTCTTGGTCAAATCACTAATAATGATAAATTTGACTGATGACACGCAGTTGTTTCACCCTTTTTAATTTTAAGAAATTTTGAGATTTGAGTTTTGAGGCAACCACTGTTGCTAGACAAGAATGTTGATATTGCACAATTCTGTGAAACCCTGGATTCAATGACAGCATTTTAAAAACATGTACTTCCTACTATATGTGCAGATGTCAACCACTGTGTCGTTAAGGAAAGATTGTAGTTACAGTTAATAAATAGGTGAATATTAATTGCAGGTCTCATTATTTTCTACACCACTACGTGTAGGCGTGGAATCATCCAATATAACATAAGATGAAGATGAAGACATAAATCTTAGGGATACTGGGCTGCTCAAGGGCATCAAGGTTGGATGGCTTGTAACTTACTCCAGTTTAAAGATCAGTCTGAAATTTCTCCCACATAAAACCTTATCCCATTGCTAAAACCCTCGATAAGTTATCTACCTACGTCAAACCTTCTGTCTAAGATCCTGGTGCAACCTTTCATTTGGAGTTAAGCATTTTTGTTTGTTTGTTTGCTTCAGATTTCCCTCCCATTTAAATATCAGTAAGAAGAATTATGAGGTCTTTCATTATTATGAGAAAGTTGCAAAGTCATGTTTATTACATATATAAAATGGAAATCATTATTACCAGAAATCATTTCTTTTATTTTTTCCTTTCATAAATATAATACATGTTCACGTCTGCTATTCAATAGTTGGGAACCCCTGGGAGATATGCCTATAAAATTATTTTAATATGTTGGTCACAATAAGGAGATGTGCCAGTATAACATCATAACATCTAACATTTCAACCTTCATATGGAACAGAAAATAATCCCAAAAGAAGGGCACAGTCGGACATTTATTAATTTAAAAAAAGTTAAGAAATAATTAAAAAAACAGGCTATAGCTTAAACAAAAATTTAAAAAAGAACATTTTATGAAATATTGGGTACCACAAGTTTTCACTAAAGTAAGAATCATAAGTATTTAAACATTTTAAAAACAAAAACGAAACACTAGAAGACAGAAACAATGGTAAATTAAGGTTAAAAATATGGGGCATATGTAGCTTAATGAGAATAATATTGTGAAAAATATTTTATCAAATCAAAATGTTGTTGTTATTAAATGGTAAGTAGGGTAACCACAAATATGGGGAATACAGAATTTAAATTGTATGTATTTTTATATTTAAAAGCAACAAAACATCAGAACATTAGTAACACATTGAGCAAATATGCCAGTTTGTGAAACTTACAATAGCTTGATCAGAGGGGATGAGGAGCGTAGATGCCTCTTGACAAACATGCAGGGCAGAAATGGCCTAGGGGCACAGATTAGTTTGAAGAAAGTAAAAGAGAAAAAAACGCTATACTGAACACAATTACAGTAACAGATGTAGTCTTACCTGTAGTCTTGATGCCTTGTCTCTCACCACGCTGTCTGCTGTTTCATATGTTTTTAAAGGCCAGCAGACCTCATATCAGCTTCATCTCACCCTCCCACAACACACTGACAACACAACCTGCTACACTCTCAGCATTACATAATATTATATAATACTAGAATTTTTGGCTTTGGGTTGGATTGGCTTGCTTGGCCCATTGGTCACCTTATCCAATATCTGGGCACTATAGAACCACAATCGTCAAATCAGATGTAGTTACAATCCTTACAGTCTCAAAGGGCAAATACACAAATATTCCAGACAAAATATTTCACAATTTTTCTGAAAGATTTTAAATTTTTTTACTTTTTATTTTATTGTTTTTTTCAAATGAAAAGGCTACTATTGAGAGCAAATTACTGTGTGTTAATCTAATAGGGATGGCAGTTTTTTAATTCTACTGAGGTAATTATCCATACATATAATTATCGAGTTCAATTCAGTTGTTCATTGTTTTATTACCTGATATTGTGTCTTAGAGCATTGTACTTTTACTTTTTGTAAAAGCACTTTGTAAACTTGTGAAACCATCTAGTGGCCATTAGAACCGCAGCTTGGAGTTACCTTGAGAAGTTTCAGTGTAAACAAACAGAGTTTGGTTTACATTTCATATTTCTCACCAAAATGCAGTGTGTATTTCCTGATGATCTTACAAACTTGGCGAGTAGCTTCCTTACCCCATAAAACCTTTGTCAAACCTTTTGTTTCTGCATAGACCTTTTTCATAGCAGACATGTTCACTTGTCAAGCACTTGTGTAACTATTAACAGTATGGCTGCATTCCAATTAGGTGTTCCAGTGCCAATACTGTGGAATTGGGCATGCTGGATTGCTGGCAGACCTGAATAAAATGAAGCATTAATGTTATTTGTTACACCTGTGCTTTTTCTCTTTTGACAAGTCAGAATGTCTGCCATCTGTTGTTTATGTTGTTTAGAGTATCTCACAGTCTTCTTCTTCTGCTCTTTTATTTACATACTGTTACCTTATAAGGTGCATTACCACCTCCAAATGCTGGTGGTCAGAAAGTAGAGGGTACCCTAGTCACCAGTGGATCAGCATTAACACTTGTTAACACTATGTGTAGCTGACTGTGCAAATTAGCAGAGCAAAGCTTACCGAAGCCGGTGAGGCAGCAGGGAGGCATGACATGAAGACATGAAGTACATGCTTAAATTCATCAGTTGCACAGGCTTTAACAAGTAAAGTGATGTGAGAAAATATTGCAAGTCCTAAGTGTACAGTAATGTGATCATACCTTTAGCATGGCAGTTGCAGCTTGGTTAAAACATACAGCGAAGACTTGTAGCATAAAGTAATGTGCCATGTGTGCACAGATGTGCCAGTAGAGACAAAAAAGTCTCATCTCATCTCATCAAAAGGCTCTTTGATAGCTACATTACATTATGTATAGAATTACTGAAAGCCAACTTCTGTGCCAACCTAAAACTAATCTTAACAGTTACCTTTAATCAACCCTATTGCCAGACAAGAACATTGGTATTGGACGATTTTGTAAAACCCTGGATTATGGCCCACCACTTTCTGCATTAGCAATGTTGGTGTTGGACGTAAATCATGAGGTGGGGAACAGTCCAATATGGACATAATTCCAAAGGATACTGGGCTGTTTTACCCGTTGATGTGTAGGGTTTCCTCTGCCTTTTGGAGTTATATGGGCAAAAGCCTGAGAGGATTGACAATGGTATGTGCATGAATAAACAGTCTCAACACTGAGGGAATGGGTAAAAATGTGTATAAAAAGAGCAAAACTCTCTGCAACTCTCCCATAGATCATCACCCTATTCTCATGAACGTCTATTGGTTTGCAAGAACTTGCGTGATGTTCATAAGGAATTTATTATCTTTGACACATTTCACACATCTCTGTGTCAGCTTTAGAAGGTAGTAAACTCTTTTCAAATAGAAAAGATAGATAAACTGTTTCACTCCCACAATATTATGCTAAATGATAATAAGAGGTTTGGTTGTTGCAGCACAGTTTATTTCTTATTGACAGCCTTGGAAACATGGTAAAATAGGCAATGATTTAGTGTGACAAAGGCACCAGATTTACTGATAAAGCAAATGAGTTTGAGTGACTATTTTCTGGTCTAATCCTAAATGGTGAATCATCGATTTGGGACAGAGAACCTAAGCACTAACAGCAGGCTTTTCACACTGCACTTAGCCCTGGGCTAAGAATATGCAGTGTAAAAAGCTAGAAATCATACTTTAGGAAGAACGAGTCAGAATGAGGCAGTCTGAGAGATGCAGGTGGAGGCAAGATCAGATACATCTATATGTAATGACTACCTCAGCCAAGGGTATAGGAATAATGGAGGATTCCACCTTTCTCCAGGAAACAGTCATGCTCATGGGTCCCCAGCTTGATCTGACGCTGGCAGACTCCCAGCAGGTCATTGAAGATGAAGTCACTGTCGTAAACCTCGAGCCTCAGTACGTCGTTCTGCTGGGCCTTGAAGTAGGTGAACTCCTCCTCCCACCAAGGGTTTGCATTGTTGTTACGGATGGATGTCATACCCAGAGTGGCTGAGCCACAAAACACCTTGACATAGCCATCTGTGGTTCCTAACAAGTCAGAGGGAAGACTGCTGGCCCGCAGGTTAAACAGCTTCAGCTGGGACTGAGCCACACCGAGATTGCACAGGACCAACAGGAGGAGCGGAAGACTGGAGGCCATGGCTTCACAGGATGCTATGGAGGGGGGAACAAGAAATCTAGATTGTAGCTAGCATTCCAAAATGTTTTCTCATATCAAAATTTTCACTATTTAAATTTAGTGTTACATTAGAGTTTTTTTAAGTTTACTTGGCCCTTATCTAACATAAAATAAAAAGTGACCAAAGTGAAGCAGTTAGAAATGAACCACATCTCTTTTTTTAGTCAGGGTAAGGAGCTTGGACATCCGGAGGGAGCTCGGAGTAGAGCCACTGCTCCTTCGCATCAAAAGGAGCCAGTTGAGGTGGTTCGGGCATCTGATTAGGATGCCTCCTGGATGCCTCCCTTCAGAGGTTTTCCAGACACGTCCAACTGGTATGAGTTGGACCCAGAACACGCTGGAGGGATTATATATCCCATCTGGCCTGGGAACTACTTGGGATCCCCCAGGAGGAGCTGGAAAGCGTTGCTGGAGAGAGGGACGTCTGGACAACCCTGCTTAGCCTGTTGCCACCGCGACCCGGTCCCAGATAAGCGGAAGAAAATGGATGGATGGATGGATGGATATTTTATTTTGAAAGATTTTGCCATATGTCTCAGTTCAGTATTGTGTCTGCTTTGGCTAGGTGAAGATGACAGTTGACATTCGTATTTAGAATCATTCACTGCCATTAAGTGGCCTCAGAACGAACTGCAACACAATTAAATTTGTGGCTGCACATAGTGCTAATATCAATATATTTGTTAAAGGATAAGGCTGGTGTTATTCTATATTTTTCTTATTGTCAACAAATCCCATGAAAATATCTAAACCAACAATGTGTTAGTCTGTCTCTCAGTACTTTCTGACTTCCCTACTGCATTTGGTGTTCTTGTGAGTATTACGGGCAGCAGGATGGTAATGTGGGATTGAGTTAAAAAAACTTAAAGTATCACTTCAATTTACCAAATTAACCAATTTACAAATAACCATGAGCGCTGAAAACACACAATGACAATGTGCTCTAACCAAGAATTTTAGATGAGACGCCTGTATGCAGACACCATAAAGGATTTTGTTTTCTCTGTGGGTACACCGCAGTGAATCAAAGTCAAATTCAAGATGTTAGATTATTCTTCTGTTCTGCCATCCTTTGTTCTTCGTCTAACCTTGCTATCCTTATATGAATGATGTTATACATTAACATATATCTCACTACATAACAGGAAAAAAAATCCTATTTTTACTCACTCCTCCAAGATCAATCTCTGAGGCTTCAAGCTATATTTCTATTGGCCTGTTGCCATAAACCTGGTAATTTTACAGTTGGAGGTCACCATACATGAAATAGCATTCATTCTATTGACAGTAAAACTCCAGTGAAACCCAGGTTTGTGAAGTTGTTTTAGAGTCAATTTACGAAATGTTACATCTAAGAAAAAGCTGTGTCAGGTTTTCCAGACATTTTTTTTCAGGAAGAAACCAGGCGGGTACACCAATATTTAAAGGGACACCCCACAAATTTTACTTGTAAGAGTCTATTTTTCTAGTCATGGCTATACAGCCTGTGAAAACAGTTATATAATGTCTTCTGTGGGTTTGGAGGAGCTTTGTAAAGTCTGAGAAAATAATGTGATGTCATCAGAGTTATGTCAGCTTGGGACACTACAAATTCATAAAATAAAGCCTGTGTTACAAATTGTGGGTGGGGATGTTTGAAAGACATGGGCATCTACTGCTTCCATTTTGACCATTCTTTTTTAATTGGTCTCTTGTGAAGTGTAATACTAGATCTCTGAAGTACTCTTTTAATTAAAGGCCATTATTTAACATAACTAACTGTAACTTAAACCCTATAAAAGAGATTGCTGATAAGGTTTACTGATACTGAAATCATGTAGTTTAATTGGGAAAGGAAATAAGTGTATGAATAGGAGGGCAACTGTGCAAAGGCCATGTTTACACTTGCTGCTGTTATCTAAAAAATAACACCTCCTCCCCTTAAAGATAATACAAACCTGGTTGTTGTCTTTCCACACACAACTTGTTGAGTTAAACGTTGAGGAGATGTTGCATCATCCTCACTGAAGGCGAGTGAGAAAATTTAGCTCCATAACAGCTGGATTTATTTGGGTTGTTCCTCCTTTCACTGTTCTACCAACATTCACAATATGTCACAGACATTTGAGACAAAGTCTGGGTGCCTGGCCTTCAACCTTCAATTTCTTTACTGTTAGTTTCTGCAAATGTAAGAACTGAAGTTTACTTTGCTGCAGCACTTAATATACAGTTGGTCACTCTGGATGAAAGTGAAGTTAATGATCAAAACAGAAAATGTAGATATAATGTAGCAACAATATGGAGTATTACTATTTTGAAAATAACAGCTAAGTATTAGAATAAGTAAATAAGATTAGCAATATGGTATTTAATGGAAATTGGCTAAATTCATAGATGAATTCTGCAGTATATTGTATTAGAAAGGGAATTGTTTTCAAACTGTTTCAGTTTGACTTTCCAATAGTCATTAATTTACTTGTCCAAGTCTATCATAACTTCATGATAGCTATGCAGCACTGTGTGGACAGGTTGTAGTAAAACTATGATAAATCCTTTATTTAATAGACAAGAGCTCTCCCCGGCTATCACCTCAACTCACAGCCTCTTTCGAGATGGTTTCAGTTAATCACATCTGGAGCCTCACGGTCTAAAAGGTATGCAAACATTCTTCTACAGAAACTGTATTGTCAAACTGATTTACAAATGGTATCTTTTATACGTGCGAATATATTTTAGTCATCATTTCAATGATTATTTTATTAAGTCATTTTAAAATGTAATTCATTTATTGTTTTAGTTTTCAATTTGATCTTTTGAGTTATTGAGTTATTAAATTTACATTATTTGGTGTGTCTTTTATTTATCCCTCTATATAGTATTCAGTTTATGGGGGACCCCAAGTGTATGTAAATGGTTCTTTTTTATTATCCATTTAAATATCAATTAAATAATTAAATGAAATAACTAATAACTTAAACACTTTATTTGTGAATACATTAATTCATTTGTAAAATCTTTTTTCATTCTTGTTTTTAGTGTCCAAATAGATACTAAATTAATAGAATGCTTACAAAGCACCTGTGATCCTCCATATAGGTTAAATGTAAATATTGGCAGAATTGCATGTACATAGACACAGCTTGGACTGAAAACACATTTTCTTGGCCACTTGAGGCAGCTGAAACAAGTTGTGAACACTACATTTACATATCACCTTTTAAGTTGATATTGCCAACTTGTTACCGAACAGTTGCCTATTTACACATCCAGCACTTCCGAAGCAGCATTACCATTCATTTGGAGTTGTGTTTCTGGCCAACTGGCAAATGTAAGCCCAATATTCACTCTTTTACCTCTGTTCTTAGTCTCCAGCAACTCCTGAGGGAAATATCTGTCTCTTCAGCTGCTAAATGCTCCACTATGTTAACCAGCCAGTCACTATGTGTGTCTGTCTTGTTTGATGCTGAGCAGGTAGCATACAGTGGATTTTGTTTTAGCTTTTTTGCTGAAAAATCTCCCTGCTGCGACTGAAATGACGCTATGAGAGCAGTGAGAGTGAGCGCCACCAGTAGAATTGGTGTACAGAAAACAATACTGGTACTATCAATAATATTGTCATAAATGTGGATATATAAAGACAAATAATTATTTTTCCTTTTGCTTTTGCTTTTCCCCTATTGCTTTAGCCTTTCCTTGGCCAAGCTGTCAATCAACTGGCTTTGGGAGGGCCTTCCTGCCCAGGCTGAATAATCAATTCATGCACACATGAATCCTGCTTTGGCAGGAGCTTTTTAGCATGGACAACAGGAAGTAGGCATGCATGCACAGTGTGAACGTGGTAGCGGTTTGTTTGAATTGGGGAAGGAAACATCATGGCAGAAGCAGAGCAAGATTGTTGAACAAGTTCTTTTAACACTTGCTCAGTATGTGGCGAAACATTTCAAACCAGACTATGTTTTGAGGATGGTGGAAGATGTCATGGAGAGTCTTGGACAACAACAGATAAAGTAATTATTGTAGGCGATTTTAATATTCATGTGGATGTAGAAAATGATAGCCTTAGTGCTGCGTTTATCTCATTATTAGATTCGATTGGCTTCTATCAAAGTGTACATAAACCCTCGATGTTGTTCTTGCCTATGGCATTGAAATTGAACATCTAATAGTCTTTCCACAGAATCCTTTTTTATCCGACCATTATTTAATAACTTTTGAATTCCTATTACTGGACTACATGCCATTAGGCAAACATTCCTTCACTAGATGTCTATCTGATAGTGCCGTAGCTAAATTTAAAGAAGTGATTCCAGCGGCATTTAATTCAATGCCACATCGCAATATAACTGAGGACTCCTATGCTAACTTCAGTCCCTCCCAAATTGATAATCTTGTTGATAGTGCTGCAGGCTCACTGCGAATGACGACTCGACTCTATCGCCCCTCTGCTGGTGCCAGGACAACAACCTCTCTCTTAACGTCAGCAAAACAAAAGAGACGATCGTGGACTTCAGGAAACAGCAAGGAGAGGGACACAAACCTATTCTCATCGGAGATGCTGAGGTTGAGAGGGTGAGCAACTTCAGGTTCCTCGGGGTTCACATTACTGAGGATCTCTCGTGGTCCCTTCACACAGACACCGTGGTGAGGAAAGCTCGTCAGCGGCTCTATTTCTTGAGAAGTCTGAGGAAGTCTGGTATGAACGCCAACATTCTCACTAACTTCTACAGATGCACCATCGAGAGCTTGTTGACTGGCTGTGTCACGGTCTGGTACAGGAACTGTTCTGCCCACAGTCGCAAATCTCTACAGCGAGTAGTGTCAGCGGCTCAGCGTACCATGGGCAACAGACTCCCTGCCATTCAGGACATCTACCACCAGCGGTGCCTGCAGAAAGCTCATAGTATCATCAAGGATCACAGCCACCCAGCACGCAGTCTGTTCTCCCTGCTACCATCTGGTAGGAGGTATAGGTGTATGTCTGCGCGCACCTCCAGACTTAAAAATAGCTTTTTCCTCCAAGCCATCAGGCTACTGAACTCTTAAAATAAAAAATAAATAAAAAAATAAACAGAACTCTTAATGCTAACGTGTCAATACATGACATGCTCCATTCTCCTGTTCAATATACTTGTCACTTTACAAGTGATACACTTGTCACTTCACTGCTCTATAACACTCATGTATATATACTTATTTTGACTACAGTACTGATATTTCTATATTTTATCTATATTTTTACTATTGTTTTATTATATTTTTATATTGCAAATTTTGTACCATTTTATCTTTTGTGTGTTGCTAAGTTGACCGACTCTCGTCCAGCACATTTCATTGCAAAGTTGACCCTGTGTAAACTGCATATGACAAATAAAACTTGAACTTGAAACTTGAAAAAAGAAGATAATAAAACAAAGGAGGTTAGCTCCATGGTATAACCCCCAAACCCGCATATTAAAGCAAACATCGCGAAAACTTTAAAGGAAATGGCGTTCCACCAACCTGGAAGAATCACGCTTAGTCTGGCAAGATAGTCTCAAAACATATAGGAAGGCCCTCCATAATGCCAGAGCAGCCTATTACTCATCATTAATAGAGGAAAATAAGAACAACCCCAGGTTTCTGTTCAGCACTGTAGCCAGGCTGACAGAGAGTCACAGCTCTATTGAGCCATGCATTCCTATAGATCTCAGTAGTAACGACTTCTTGAGCTTCTTTAATGATAAAATTCTAACTATTAAAGA